>VZTV01057114.1:2144-22720 GCA_013400875.1 Anhinga rufa
TGTAAGGATGTATTAAAATGTGTATCACAGCAGCCCATTGCCATTTTACTGTTTGGCCGAAGGGTAATAAACTAATTCTTAAAAGTCCTGGTCCAACCTGTCACTTTTATTGTGGCAAATGTAGTAATGGCTGATTTTAATCAGTGTCTTAGCACTAATTGTACCAGTATAAACTTAGGTCATAGCTGTGCAAACAGAAAGGTAGCGTACGTGATGAGCCTCTGTATTAGCAGAACTTGCAAATTGCTCAGTAAAGCCCTTACCTGAGAAGCAGTGATGTGCTGTGAACAGGGAGAAGATGTGCTCTGGTCGGCCTGGTGCTGGTAGGAGCTGCAGGAGGTTTGCAGAACAATATCACGAGGAAAGGTAAGACAAAGAGCGTACCAAGAGCAATTCCGAGCAACCAGAAAGCAAGAAGTGCCTGATGCGTACTAGCCAGGAAGAGGTTTTGGTTTTGGTTTGTTTATTTTTCTTTCCCCATTATCTTGATGTCGGAGATCACCCCGTCCTGTCATTTTGCCAGGCATTTGCATATTAAGGAGGTATGTCAATGTTTGCAGAGGGGAATTCTCATGCTGCTGGGAGAAGCTGGGAACTAATGAATTAAAATTGTTATTTGGGAAACAGGTGGGCAGCCTGTGCAGAGGGTGGCCTAGCTAGCAGGTGCAATAACCACTGGAATACTTTTCCTTCAGTTAATTAGATTTAAAGTGATTGCCAGCTCTATTTCTTCAGACTTATGTGACCTTAGTCTCCTTCCCTAGAAACTTTCACCTCTTGCTTGAACTATGGAAAAGAGTGGTTTGGGCAGTACTTGGATTTCTATTGCCATGGCATGGTGTGTGCCGTGCTGAAGAACTACTGTGTTCGTATTGCAGACGGAGCAATTTGTAATTTAGAGATGCAATTTTATAGATCTCATCAGATTATGTGTGTGTTAATTTTTTTCACGTGCATTCCTAATAAGGTTATTGCTCTACATTTTCTTGTAAGCTCATTTAGGATCTTTTTGGACAAAAGGAACTACTGAATATCCTGATATTTTCTTAACAAAGATGGTGGGTTTGATGGGCACTGTCCTCAAACTCGGAGGATTTTTTTATTCACACAAAGTAGCTACCTCTTGTGTAAAAGACAGAAACTCTGCAGCATGTAAAGAAAATAAACCAAGTCATAAAAAGTTGATGGGATAATACCCACCTTCTGAAGTAGTTGGCGATACTACCCTGGTGACGTTAACTTGATCCTGCCTTGTTCTTGTTTATCTGATTGCTATTTGCTCTGTGCATCTGTCTTGACATCCACCGATTTCTGTGGAGTTCAGAGGCTATTTCTGTGGCTGCAAGTGCTGGAGCAGAGGGGCTGCCACCTACTCTTTTTACCTTTTTGCTGCTTCCTGTTTAGTAAATTATGTAAACATCTGTGTAGCAAGTCAAGGAATGCTTTTGAGCATAGACTTTTGCTGAGGCCTATCTATTCAGGCTTTCCCTCCTCTTCCTTTTCCTTCCTCCCGCTCTGGGCTAAGAACAGTACATGACAAATATCACTAGGTGGCATAGCCACCCTGGTGTACTACCCAGGTTAAACCATATTTGTAGCAGCTGAGGTTTTGATTATAGTTTGAAATAATTCCTGTCTAAAAGACACAATGTCCTGGTCTTCTGAGCACACTCTTAACAATCACAGGACTCAATCATAAGGCAGAAGGCACATAGACATGTGCGCTGAGGCTTACGCAAGTTAGAGCTGTCCTGGGAAACCTGGCCTGCTTCTGTTAAGGCAGCACAGGCAAAAACCTGAAGATTTTGCTTACTTGGGGGAAAAAATTTTGAAACGACTTTTGCAAAGCTTCTTGAAATGTTGTTTTACCAGACACATAACTTAATCTTCCTGTCGAGTTACTGAGCTCCTGTGAATGTCTGTTTCAGCCTTTTGGAATTTATTCCAGGAAATCCAGTATATAATCCCAAGTTTAAATAAAGCACTTTATAGTAGGTGCTTATGTTTTAAGCACATGCATAAGTGTTTTCACTAGAGAAATTAAGAATAGTGATATAAAGCTTGTGCTTGAAGTTGAGTATCAGTTAAGTGTATTCTTGAGCTGGGACTTCTCTGAGTATTTGTTTATGATACTAGTTGGGGGAAATTTCATTTAAAAGGTATATGATGGTTTCTGTGTTCATTTCTCATTTGGTAAAAATCAAAGTGTAGGATAGACCGTATAAGAAAGGTAGATGGATCAAAGTCAAGTTTACTTTGGTGGTTTTTGTTGTGGTTTGTTTTTGTTTTTTTTTTAAATTAGAACATCTTTAGTCCTGAGGACTCAGAAAAATCTCAGCATTTGATGAGTGTCTGTTTTTAAAGTATACTTATTGAACTGTGATGTGTCAATTCTAAACACTTCTCTAAACCACTGTGAGTTTTCGGGCAGTAATTTGTTGGCAGTGATGTTAATTGGAGTGGTAGGGATGTGTCTAAGAATGGAATGTGGGTTTGAATTTACAATAAGAGATTATGATTTAGAAGTTATGATTTAAAAGAAAAACTCTTACTTGCTTAAGTGTGTTGTGCATGGGTTGTATTCATACTTAGCTGCCACAGGTGGGTGTTTTCCAGTACAATGACAGCTGCGTCATGGGAGGTTTAGATTGGATTTTAGGAAAAATTTCTTTACTGGAGGAGGGGTCATGCATTGGAACAGGCTGCCCAGAGAGGCGGGGGAGGCACCATGCCTGGGGGTGTTCAAAAAATGTGTAGACGTGGCACTTCAGGGCATGGCTTAGGAGGCCTGGGGGTGTTGGGTTGATGGTTGGACTTGATGATCCTAGAGGTCTTTTCCAACCTTAATGATTCTATGATTCTGTTTGAAAGATTGCTGCTGTTTGAAAATAAAGCATGGCTTCAACTGCATTTGTAAGGAAAGATGCTATAAGAGAGTGCGGTGGTATTATTATTGCTATTAATGTATCTTGAAACCCATTCTGGTCACTTGTCAAAAGCAAAATAAAAGTCTCTTTCAGGATCCTTCATTAAAATACTCCTAGAAAATCAAAATAGTCTGGTTTAATAGACCTAATAGAGCTATGAACTAAACATAGGGGATTGGGGATGTCATGCCTATAATAGGAAATTAAGATTTTTTCCAAGGGCCCCCCATTGTCAGAACACTGCATAAATATCAGATTCATTTCCACTCTGAAGAAAAAGACTTCTTAATTGTAACAGGAACATTTATGCCAAGGCAGTGGACAACAGTGGTGATGCTAGAATAGATTTAGGGAGCCAAACGTATACATCCCCTTAGAATGTACCATTCTTCATGTGGAGATCACGTGGAAGTATTTAAGATGGACACATTTGCATTTGCTCTGCATTCAGTCCCATCCCTGGCTCTATGATAAATACTGCAAGAAAGCACCAGGATAATCTTGGGTCCTTGCTTAAAATAATGCTATAGGCTTCCCACACAGGAGAGAGTTGTTGAAGGGGATTTTTATGGCTCACTCTGGGACTGACGTCAGGCTCGCCCACAGCCTGGGACTAGAGAAGTTCTGAAGCCATACAGACAAGCAGTTCCTTCCTCTTGGCCAGAATAATCACAAGCAGGTTTGGCTCCCTGGCAGTGCTGCACTGGAGATTTTTGCAGGCAGAAAAGGAGCTTTTCTAAAATCACTGTGTGAAAATAAAACCATTCTTAGTGGGAACCATAGCTCTTCCCTGTGCATGTCCCTTGTCTATGTTGTTTT
The DNA here is from genome assembly GCA_013400875.1 of Anhinga rufa. Lineage (NCBI taxonomy): Eukaryota > Metazoa > Chordata > Aves > Suliformes > Anhingidae > Anhinga > Anhinga rufa. The sequence continues at coordinate 5,891 of VZTV01057114.1, forward strand.
CTGTTTTGGTCTCTTCTTTTTTTTTATTTTTTGACATGTCTTGAAAGAGCTGCTTTTCTCTGTGATCCATTAATTTCCCTATTCCTTATTACTTCTGGCCTGTTTTTACTTCTAGATATGTACTTCTGTGTGTGCTGGTGAGTACGGGCATGTAACTATGTTGATCTGTACTAATCCTTGCTGTTGATGTGCCTTAAATTTCTTTGCTTTTTTTTTTCCCCCTTTTGATTAGATACACAAAGCAGCTTGGCCAAAAGTGGGAAAAAGTAGATGAAATCTCCAGGTTATTATTTTTTTGCCATGTCCATTAAAAAAATCTAAAGTGTTACACTCCCTGAGATGCTTGCTCTAAAGTGTTCTTGAAATGAGAAGTTAAGAAACAGACTCAGGAGACTATATTTTCTGGACCTCTCTAGGCAGCCTAAAGTTAAGCCTTCTTAGTATTAATCCTGCTGGAAAGACAAGTGTTTGCTGGTTTCATCTTGACAGTGAATGTGATTTGAAGAAGGCAAGCAACACCAAGCCCAGCCAGACATCCTCTCTTTGATCGGTGCAGCATGGAGGAGGTGAGGACAACACTGAGGGCAAGCTTTCTTCTTTTCCTTCTTGCAGTGGAGAGGTCAGGTTTAGGTACACCATCTGCTCCTGCTTTTTGCATTGAAAATTTCTGTGTAGCACATTGCAAAACCCATCTATGAGGGGTTCTTAGAGTGAAAAATTTGCATGGGTGGTGCCAGGAATTGTTCTCACTTGGGATGCAGAATTGCTCACACAAGCAACTTCATAAATTCAGTGTTGGTACCTGTGCTGAATTTGGTTGTTCTTACTTTGACTTCCCTGAGTTCCATGAGGTTTAAGTTCAGCTAAATCTGATTCGGATGGGAAGGACACCAACTAACTGTCATAGCAATCACCTCTCCATGTATCCTTCCAGATTCTTCTTCTGTAAAAAGTTTTCAACAGCTGAGTGTGTGAAGACTTCTTAAGTCCTGTAGCTCGGAGCTGTAAAGTAGATTTTATGTTTACTTTTTTCTTTGCTTTTGCGTGGGTATCGCTACCATATCTTGGTCTACCAGCATCAATTCTCTTGATTGTGTTGTGCAGTCCCTATAAAAATACCAGTTTTGAGCAAAACCAGTAAAAATTTGAACCGGTTACAGTTTGATCGGGTGATACCATAGGTCAACATCATAGCATATGGCAAATAGAATCTGAAGCTAAACTATTCTAAGCTATCTTTGTGAGAGCAAATGTGAGGTAAACATTGTACTCATTGACTCTTTCATTTAAGGAAAGTACCTTCAGTGTCCCCTGATTTGCTACCTGTCTTCCTGAGTACTCTGACAAGTCCTTTCCACTTCTGGGCCTGCAGGACCACTTGGAATTTTGGATTTCAGAGATGTCTTCATGCAGCTTTCTGAGCTAAAAAATACCATGTGTTTATGTGGAGTATTGTGGACATGTAACCGGAGGCTTATTCTGGAAAACTGATCTGTGCCAACATCAGTTCTGTCCTGCTAGGGAGATGAGAAGGACTAGGAGAAAATACAGTACTTTGACAGACTCTTTCTGCTATGGGTGTGCTGCTCTTCTTATTTTGTTCATCAACCAGGATGTTGGGCCATTCATCCCACGTCTTGGACCAGTGCTATGTCAGGTAGGTAATAGAGTATGCTCACAGCAGTGAAGTTCCTCTGCCAGTCGTCAGCGGGAAACCCCATGACTGTGGTTAGCCTTTTTAAACAGGTGCAAATCACATTCATGGTGAAATTTAGATAGAGATTGATGCAAAAGGTCATTGTGCGATTGCCGACATAGAAAAGCTGTTCTAGCTTGCACTTTACAAACTTCATAACTTGGTAATTATATGTATAATCTCTAAAAGCTCTTCGATCTTACAAAATGTGTTTCTTATTCTTGGATTTTGCTAGTTATTTGCTTCCTATTCCACCTCTTGAGAAAAATGTGGGATTAGACCACACAATGATAACAGAGAATCTCGAGATGAAACAAAATAGAATGACCAAACATTGGAGGAGCATCAGTGGACACTTAGTGTCTTAGATATCAAATTTGATCAATACTGATGGTGGAAAGCTCAATATAAAGGCAGACTTCCTTAACGCTGGTCGTTGCAAAACACATGCAAGTGAACAAGGGTGCATCCATGTGGTCTTTTCAAAGTAGAGGCCTTCTGTAGGGTGTCTTTAAAACCATTCAGGCAAAATCCCCTTCAATAGGAAACAATACCCTACAGCATCAAAAAGAGAAGCTCTTTCAGGATAAATTTTCTTAAGTTGGCTGTAGAAGGATGATGTGCAGCAGGACAGAGCAGCAGCAAAGGACTGCCCTACAGAGAAGGACTTGGGGGTGCTGGTGAGTGAAAAGCTGGACATGAGCCAACCATGTGCGCTCCCAGCCCGGAAAGCCAGCCGTGCCCTGGGCTGCATCCCCAGCAGCGTGGGCAGCAGGGCGAGGGAGGGGATTCTGCCCCTCTGCTCCGCTCTGGTGAGACCCCCCTGCAGCGCCGCGTCCAGCTCTGGAGCCCCAGCACAGACAGGACATGGACCTGCTGGAGCGGGGCCAGAGGAGGCCACGGAGGTGATCAGGGGCTGGAGCACCTCTGCTATGGAGACAGGCTGAGAGAGCTGGGGCTGTTCAGCCTGGAGGAGAGAAGGCTGCGGGGAGACCTTATTGCGGCCTTCCAGTGCTTAAAGGGGGACTGTAGGAGAGATGGGGACGATCTCTTTAGCAAGGCCTGTTGTGACAGGACAAGGGGTAATGGTTTTAAACTAAAGGAGGGTAGGTTTAGACTGGATATAAGGGGCTCTGAGCAACTTGGTCTAGTTGAAGCTGTCCCTGCTCGCTGCAGGGGGGTTGGACTGGATGGCCTCTAAAGGTCCCTTCCAACCTAAACCATGTTGTGACAGGCATGGGAAGAAAAACTGCAGGAAGAGCTGTATTACGTCTTTCTAGCACCCATTATGAAGCTATCATTATGCCTTCCCAGCTCCTGAGAGATACAAATTAATATCCTGTGGCTGACCAGGTTCACACATTCTTATGTCAGAAAAACAAGTTCTGGGAAATAGATACTTTGAGACTGCTGTCAGCACCTTTTTCCCCTTTTACAAACTATAACAAAGCTTTGAAGCTTCTGTTTTCCATAGCACACTTGATTTTTGTCAGAAAAAATCTGAAAATCGTCAGCTCTACCCGGAAGCCTAAAAATCAAGGAACAGTCAGAAACATTTTAGAAAGTTTTTGTTATACTGTAGATTGGTTTCATACTGTATAAGTAGTTCAAAATGGCAGAAATGCCCTTGGTGACAGCAGCTTTACTGTGTAAAAGTTGGATTGTGATATTACAACGTGTTTGCTGTAGTCCATGTGAAAAATCATTAATTTACTTGTATATGCACAGAAAATCAGTAGGGATTTCTGCATCTAGGTGGTTAAAAGCCAGAGAACTTGCGGACAACTTAGTTTGTTAGCCAGATACTGGTTTTGCTCAATCTTGTGTTGGTGGTTTTAATTCTTTGTGTTGCTGTTATATTGCTTGTAGGATGAAGATAATGCTTGCCCAGCTCTATAATGCGTTTGAAGACATGGTCTGAAAAAGTGCATTCATACATACATAGTGTTTAAAAAAAAAACAACCCTAGTAAACACAAATTCTGAGCATAAGTGAAATGAGAAAAATTAAGGTGTAATTTATGAGATTAATCCCAGAGAAAGGAATGGTGAGTGTTTAAGGAGGTGTATTTTTAAGATAGTATAAGGGGAAAATATAAAGTAACGATTAACTGAAGAAAAGCTGGCAATGACCTGTGAGATGTCCCAGTGTTGTGATCAGTTTGGCGAAAAGCAATCTGGCACACAGCCCTTCCTCTTTTCCTTCCCTCTCCCACTTCTTACTGGTATTTAAGCTGCTAGGAAGACTTCTGTGGTTGAAGGCCTCCAGGAAAAGCAGGTAACCAAAACGGTGAAAGCAGTTATGGGGGAAGCAAAAATCAGCAGCTCCCTGCTAGGAAAGTAAGAGTGTTTGTCCTAGACGAGGCAGACTCTCGGGTACAGGTCAAAGTGCTAGATAAGATGCAGAACCGAAAAGTGGCAGTCGGGGCTTGTGGAAGATATTGACAAAACTCTCGTTGATTTGATGTGGCTGGAATTTCACTTACAATGTATTATGGTTTAGAGGTTCTCTTAATGCTAGTGACTTGCCACCTTTTTAGCAATTTCCTTAGCCCTATTTGATTAGAATTTTTTAGCTTTTTTTTCTCCTGCTGTAACCGATTCTGAGCAGGCATGGGGAAACACTGGTACAGCGCATTCTGTACGGCTGCAGGCAGCTGAGCTGATAGGGACTCTATTTTCTGACTTGTGAAAAACACTTGGTCGCTATTAAGAGACAGCTTCTGTGATTTTGGTTTTTGTTTGTTTGGTTTTTGGTTGTTTTTTTTTTTTNATAGAAATCAAATTATTTTTTGAGCTATTCCAGCAACTTCAGTGCATACACACACTGGCTTATCGTCCTTCTGTGTGTGAGCATTGTTTATGTAAATAGAGAAGGCCATATGTTAATGATGCCATGAGTAGATACTTGCAGGATTTAGACCCAGGCCTTTTTAATGTTCTAATAACCAGGTTAGTGAAAGAAGATGCCATGTTACCATGTTACCATTTGCAGTGCGCGATATGAGTGCGATGTTTGTCTATAGTGAACTACGTAAGAAGACAACGGGAGCGGCTAGGAAGGGGAGATGATGAGATATGAATTTGTGGTGATATATCTGTAAGCAGAGAGAGAGTAGGATGATCCAAAAGCAGAGAGAGAGAGTAGGATGGATGGAGATGGTGTTATGAAATTGGTAGAGCTGGTGGCTAAATTTATATTGTGAATGAAATGACAAGTCCTGTGTAAGTCCATGGAAAGATGGGAGATTTTCAAAAGAATATAAATGAGTGTTGAAGAATGAAGAAGCATGAGTAAAAAACAAACTTGGAAGCTAATGGAAGGATGTTACTGAAAGAAAAGGAGCACGTTTGGCTACACTGAAGATGGCTGACAGGTTGAGGAGAGTAACTGCAAAGTATTGATTCTGAATTATGGGTCAGAGTCTGCACTGACACCAGACTTGGTCCACGTGAGAGACAGAGAATTTGTTTTACAGTTCCCATACTACACGTGGACAAGAGTTCTTGGCAGTAAAACATCTGTGAGATTAGAGAGGACATTAAGGTGATGGTAGTGAGTTAGGTCAGTATTTCTGATGTGGAAAAGATTAAGGCTTGACTTGTCTTGGAACAGAGTCAAAAAAGAAGATGAGATGAAAGAGTAGAAGTAGGCAGGAAGGAAAGATAGTGGGCACTACAAAGATAAAGTGATCATGTATTGCCATGGGGAAGAATGGATGTATTGGAGGAAGGAAGAAAGTTTAACGTGTCCTTTATCTTTGGCAGAAAAGGAGGGTGACATCACGGATGTGTCAAATGGAAAGGAAGGGAAAGATTGTTACACTTGCCAGTGTTCTTTGAAGAAATTATTAAAATCCTGTGCAGAAAAAGAACAGAGATGGACAGGTAAGAGTCAAATGCAGTTAAAAGACAACCATGATGGTGATGCAGCATTCAGTGAAATCAGAAGTAATTGTTTTGCAGGGAAGTTAGCCAAACAGGAGGAGTGTTTATACTGGAAGAGGTCAGCTTCTTTTTTTTTTTTTAATCATTCTGTCTGCATTATAGAGCAGAAGGACATGGTGTGAAAGGGAGGGTGAGCCAGATCTGAGCTGAATCATCTGACTTTTCTGGTTTTGCATTACAGTGACTCAGTGATATTGGTAAATTTAAGGAAAGATAGGAAAGAGAGGTCTGAGATCAGAGAAGACTTTTAGTGCTGCTACAGCATCTACTCATTTGACCTGTCACTATGACAAAATTATCATTGCATGTGAGAGGGAGGGGCAAGCAAACATAAAGAACCTTTCTTCATCTCTTAAAAAACCAAAACAAAACAAACCCACAAAAACAAAAAACAAACCCACCACACAACAACAAAAACCCCAAAACAAAGCACCCCAACCAAACAATGTCCCCCACCAAAGAACCCAACAAAAAACCCCAGCCTGTAAACTGAAACTATAGGTTATCTGTGGTAGAGAGGTTGCCATATCTGTGTCGGCCACACAGTGTAAGGGAAATAGCAGTCCTGGCTCCTACAGACTGCCTGAACACGTATTTAATTTCTGAAGTCTTAAGGTTATGATAACTGGTCAGAAGACTATGGTTTCTGTTTGTAGATGTGAAGAGTTGCTCCAGATTTATCCCAGTTTATACCTGTAATGTGCATAGGCACCAATATGAATTCCAACATCTCGGAGCCTGGCATACAAGAGACTTGGTCTAGAAATTGTTTCTGAATGTCAAAACAGTCTCTCTTGACCTGACTCTTCTACAGAGGAGGTGTGGTGGAAGTGTGGCTGATGGAGCCAGTGACTGACTGGCTAGTGATGGCTGATGACAGTCATTGACTGAGAGCAACATCTTGTCCTCTCTCGGGTTGCACTCAGGCGCTTGCTGGAGCAAGCGGTTGTGGCTGCCGGGTGCTGTGGTCAGTATGCGCTTCCTGGGCTGCTGTCAAAATGTTGCTAAAAATCCAAGGTGAAAAATACAGCTACTGTTTCTAAAGTAACTTTTGCTTTCCTTGGGTAGGCAAGTTTGGCCGAGCTTGGCTTTTAATTAAGAGCTCTGTTGTAATAAAGATGGAAAGGTGTAAAGGAAGGACAAAATGAAGGTGTATGTTATTCTTGGATGGCTGGCCATGTGCTAATTGGTATGAAGTCTTCAAAACAAAGAAGTTTTTTCCATGTATGTCTAAAATATGTCAGTTGATTCAGAAAACGTGGGAAGTACCAAACTAAGCAATCTCCTTACAGTAAATAATTCTTTCCCTGCCAGAAGAGGAGTAGGGGAATTTACTAGCTGAACAGAGGTGGTTCTGAAATTCTATGTGAAAAAGACCTCTTCTGCTTGTCTCTTATTTCCCCAGGTGAGCTCTCTGGACTGAAGGCAGATGCAAACTCATAGCTTGACAAATTTACCCTTGTGTTTCAGTCCTTAATGGGATGTTTCTTACAGAGGCCACTAGGTTACCTTGTCTAAGTGGTTTCTTTTCCCTGACAGCATAGCAAGTAGCCTATCATAGGCAACAACACGGAGGAATTCACCTTGTTTGCCATTTCGGATGCTTAACTTGTTGATTGCATTCCAGCTGGTCTAAACTCAGAGCTACAAAAGAAGTAGGCCTTGGAGTGACACGTAAGTAAAGAAGCCCTTGAAAAGATGAAAGAAATGCGAGTAAGATTTGTGAGGCACCAAGTTCTCATAAAACTTGTAGCCCTGATTTTCATCACTGTTCAGAGCATTCACTTTCCAGCTTAGAAATGAGTATGTTAAGTGAACTCTCCTCCTTTACTGCCAAACAACCGCTAATGTTGCCTTCTTGGTACACCTTTTAGAGTCCAGATCCTCTAGTAATAAAGAAACTGGTGTAGCTCTATTTACAGCCCATAATGATTTGAGTTGGGGCTGGTTGTATTTACCTTTAAGAAGTATCCCGAGTCCTAGTTTGAATCTTAGCTTTGGCATGGGACTTGAGGTTTAGCATCTGGATAAGAATTTACATTTTACGAATATTTGCTATTGCAGTGAGTCAAACAAAAGCCTCAATGGAGAGGGCAACCAGCATTTTCAGGTTAAAAACCTAGGGTTGGGACCATCCGTTTTAAAATTTTTTAATTTCTTTTTTCCCCTAGAGCCTCCTGATAGCCCACATTGCCGTTTATTTGTCATTTAGTGCTCCCTGGGTCTGTTGGTTTCTCAGCTTAGAAACAGCTGCCGTGTCATGTGAATGATATTTTAAAGTCCTGTGTTTGAGTTCTTGTGATAGCAATGTGCAGAGAATTGGCAAGCTCTCGGAAACAAAATGGCATGCTTTATTTTGTCACTAGAAGTATGTTCAATCTGCTATTTGATTCTCTGTAGCATTTTGATTAAGAGCTCCAGTGAAGTTATGTGAAAAGTGAAAATCCTCTTTATCCTTTCTCTCCAAGAAAATGAGACACACAACATTGTCAAAATATTTGCCTAATCTTGCAGATTTGGATAGTTGTTGTAGTTCTTCTGACAGACCAAAACAATGGTCATTAAATGAGAAGCAGATGCAATAAGTATGCAAGCAAGCTTACTCGGATAGACTGATGGGGAAGGGGGGGAAGATGCCAACAGTACTCACTAAGCACTGGAAAATAAAGAAAAATAAACTCTTTCCTTGCTATTGTACCCCATGGATAATAATTTTCCTTTAGTAATCTAAGCATTGTACTTCTCTGTATCGGTGTTTTCACATGTTCTGGTGCAATACTGACTTCAAATCTGGATGCTCCTTTTGGCTTACTTGAATTTCTTCCTTGCCAGGAAAGGAAAAGGCCAAAGTGCTTCAGCTTGGGTTTTTATATGTTTTTGTTTGTTTGTTTGTTTTGAGTGGCTTTCCTTGGGTTTGTTTTTTTCTTTTTCTTTTCTGGTTTCACTCACTGCAGCATTGTTATTTTAGGACTAAAGGACATTGTCCAGGAAGAATCTGGTTATTCTAAGTTATGGTCACAGTTTTGTGTGATTGGGAAGACGGAAACTGCTCAAAACAAAACCCTGATTCTAACCTTGGGAGCTGTTAAATTTTGTATGAAGATGCGGAATATGTTTCTTGAGCAGGTAGCTAGTAAAGGTCTGTTTTGTGCTTGCGGGGCTGCTATGTGGCCTCATCAGCACGTTGGTCCAAAATCTGCCTGAAGTTATGGATAGAACTAGAGCTTTCCAGCTTTGCTATTGCTTCAGTTATTTACTCAAACCATAAGAATTACAGATGTGCCTTTAAGAAAGAGAACTGAATTATTACGCAGGATCTTCCTTCAGTCATGTGTGTATGTTCAAGCTCATCTATGTGATTGCTGTTCTAGTGTTCACGTTTTCTTATGTGTTCTTAAGTTATAGGTATTAATTAGCTCATGTGTGACAATTCTTCATCGTTGAGTTAAAAAACAAAACCAAACATTGGCAATATAGTCGTGTAGCACTTTGCAATTCCAATTCTGTGTCTCCCTGCTGCCACAGCCTTCAAATCCCTGCATCTTTTCTAGGATTCTGCATAAATGCATGTGTGCACATACACACACACACACAGGTACGCGTGCTCAAGTCTTTTCCAGTGAGAACATAAAGAAAACGCTGGTTTTGGCATACATGGAAGAATGCACAATGGGGACAGGGCTATCAGGGTCAAAACGATGTATTGCTTAGAAAAACAAATATAATAGGCTGCTTCTTATCCAAAGACAGAGTAATAGTGCAATATATGGCATTACAGAAATTCTGGATTTCTAGAGGAAAGACACTGTGGTGTGATGCCTGCAAATCAGCCCAGATTGACTTGGTTTGCAAAAACCTGTCTGAGTCAGATGTCTCCCAGTTCTATGCTGTCTCCCAGTGTGAGTGAGGTAACTCAGATCAGACGGTTATACGGTCTGTTGGGAAAGACCAAGTGCCTCTTGTGTGAGGGTTTTATATTTTTAAGGCATGCCGAGTGTGCTCGGGATTTAGATCTAAATGGACTAATTGCAAAGCCTTGTTTGTGGGCTTTCATCACACTGACTATTGCTTGAATTTATTTACATATGATGAGTTGTCACTAAAAATCACTTGTAAGGCTCAGGAAATGTCCTTCCATTTGTTTTGTGTATTATACTGTATCCCTGTCTTGTCCTGCTCTCCCTGCCTTAGAAAGGGAGCATGAGAACTGTTGGGTAGAGAAGTACATCTACTTGCAGAAAAGGTGTCGTGTTAGGCGATGCCACTGCATGAATTTTGTTTTCTCAGACTTTGGGAGAGCGGGGGGAGTGCAGAGGGATGAGACATTGTATTGCTGGGTCCTCATTACAGACAGTGCCATAACAGTTAGTGATTTTTCTAAATGGTGTTTTGCCTTGACTTCAAGGGCATTGAGTTCTTTGAGAGAATTGCAATATTGTTAGTCCAACGTTTATGAGATGCAGAGCATGTTAAATGCTTCTGTTGCCTGTTCACAGATTCAGGATTGCCAAGCTCTAGATACAGAATAGCTAAAAGTGTCTGCTGTTGTATGAGACTCTTGGGTGTTGCTGTACTATGTGNTTTAGTTATTTTCAATTTTTTATTTTTGCTAATTTATATAGGGTTATGCGCAATTGGTATGATATGAAGCATTGCAGTTAATTAATGATTCTTCTTGGATATGAGATACTTGGAGTCTGAGAACCTGTGTGATACCTGAAGCAGTATTTTATATATCTCGGGGGGGGGCAGGGCAGGCAGGAAAATGGACGCTGCATAAGGTAAGGAGAAAAATTTGGAAGCAGCTAGTCAGCTAATAATTCTCTTCCTGTAGCTCTGTGTCAGTGGAGGAGTGGTTCTTCTGGCCAAAGCTTAAAAACAGTCAAATCAACCCAATACCCATGTTTAAACATCTGGAAAAAATATTTATAATTCTTGAGAGAAACACAAAAACGTTGATCATTAGCTGTGGTTAGAGAGACTTTATTCGCACATGTACAGCTCCAGTGTGAATAGATGATACATCACTACATACAGCCTAGTGTAAATTTTGGATCTCTTAAGGATTTGGATGTGTCTTTCACTCTGGGTCTGTTCCTGCTGACTAGCTGGGGCTGAAAGTACGATATGTTCAGAAACGAAGTTCTGCCTGCGAGTGACCCCACTCTACCTCTCTTTTTTTTTTTTTTTCCCTTTCCTTTCTTTCCCCATGGATCACTCTAATATGCCCTCCCTCCCTCAGTGCACTTTTAATATGATATAACGTCTCCCATCCTTCTGCTGCCTGAAATGCGTAACACAAGTTTATTTTGGGAAGCACCCCTGAAGTCCCTGACACAGGTGGCTCTGAGTCTTGAGGGACACCGAGTCTCTGATGGAGGAACTGGCCCACTGTAGAGCACCCCTCATAAAGCCCTTTAAACACAGAGTGCATGAAACAACCACCTTTGGAAAAGGTCAGCTACATTTGATGGGAATGGAATTATGCTGGTTTTCACCTATTGAGGTTATAGTATTAGATTTATTTATTTTACCTAATGACTGTTATTTGTCTTGGAATATGAATGTTTCTTGACATACAGTGATGCATTTTAGTACCTTTGAAATGTAGGGAGAAATGATTGAGGCACCAAAAGTGACCTGAATTTCACTTGCAGATTTTGAGGATTTGAATGTGTAATCCTGAATTAGACCACTGGTGTAAGTACCTAAGCTTGAACTCCTGACTTGCTCTTCCTGGAGGAGTAACTTGTAAGAGAAAGTTTGTCTTGACAGAACTGTGAGTAGAAACCTTATCTCTTCAAGTGAGGGCTCAACTGCTAAGAGCCTCCCATTCACCATCTTCAAACTCAAGTTTAAAGCCAGTCATAAGTTAATATAAGAGATAAGAGGAATAAGTGTTTCTCAGATGCTCAAAATACATTTTTCCAAATGTAGTTTCTCTGTACCAGCTTCAGCTAGCTTGTAAAGGGACTGTAGCAAAGCAAATTGACTTGTATTTTTTTTTTAATCAGTGAAATTAAGCTGAGGGCCAACTGGAAGACTTTGGTTCTACTAGAATAACATCTCTGATTAGCTTGGGGCTAAATTACTAATTCCAGTGAGGGATTTTGAATTTTTCATTGGGCTTAATGTGCAAAGCCCTTAAATATTCTGTCATATTTAGTAATCTGATATACCAGGACCCTGTGAATCTGTCTAAAAGGCTAAACCCCACAAAAATAATGCTAAAGTTTTTGCTTTAATATTCTAAACTAAACTGATGCTGCCTTTACTGAAGTTTTCTGAATCAGTACTGAGCGATAGTATAATATTTGAATATTTTTAATGTGATGAGTATTTTGGTGTTAAGATTTCAATGCAATTCGATACACACAAACTTGGAGAATTGACACCAATTAAATCTTACCAAAAGCTTTAACATTTTCTGAATATTGTACTCTAATGATGGCAACTTGGTGAGATACATATCTAAACAGCAAACATGAAAAAGCATCTACTGAAAGGAATATAAATTGAGTTCTAGCTGATGATTAGTAATCCATACAGCTGTTAGCTTGAACTCTGTAAAATGTGGGGCTTTACAATTCAGTAGGGGGGAAAAAAAGTGGACAATTTCAACAATGATAGAGGCATTGTTAGTGAGCAAAATTAAATGGCTGATGATAATTGTGATAGCTTACAAAGAATGATGTTATTTACAAAAAGCTCATTTTTGCATAGAATCTGACGTCTTCTCCCATGAGCTTGCTTATAATTCATATTCCACTTTAATATGCCTGCAAAATGTGCTTTCTTTCTGTATACGTATTATTTTTAGGATGTTATGTTTCCTTGGTGCATACACAATGAGCCTGAAATCCTGTAGGAGTGTGTTTAATTTGAAAGTTTTATCCTCTGGGCCTGGTTAATTCAAATACGAGGCTCAGAACAGTGCTGCAGTGCCGGCAAGAATGCGGGAATGGCAAATCGTCTGCACAAAGGCAACAGAGAGCCTGTGCGGCTGCGATGCCTATGCTGAAAGGTGCCAGTATCCTGAAGATCTTTCTGAAGCTACTGTGCTTGCTTCTTTCCTCTGTCAGTCCTGCGCACTAAAAAAAAAAAGAACATTTGGCTAGCTTTGCTTTCCTTTATATCCTTAGTGTTGTTTCTAGGATCTCATAATTACAGCCTTCCCAGATACTCTTTTATCCAGTGGCACGGTATGTAGCAGTGAACTGCTTGACTTCATTGTTGGTGATGCAATGCCTAGACAGGATTTGAAGAGGGTTTCTTGGTGTCTTTTAAAGCTGGAAAAAATTGATCTGTGGCCAGTATTAACCCCCACCCTGTTTTTTTGGAAGATGGAAAGAATACACTTGCTGAGTCCATCCTACTCTGAGAGCAGTAAACTATGTTTGTGTCTGTAGGAATGCGAGAGCCGAGAAATTCCAGTGTGCAGCCTGCTGGAAAGCGCTGCTGGCTCATGGGCAGCAGAGGGGAACGGGCCTTGCGACGAGGGCTTGGAGGGAGAGAAATGAAAGGCATTTTTTATAATACCCTGGGCAGCATACGCAGGATGTTATGTCTGGCTTGGACTGGGCTGACGTGGTGCCTCAGATTTTTTTTTTTTCTTATAATGCTGGAAAAATAGATACAAGGAAAATACAGAGATAGAAACGGAACAGAATTAAAATGAAAAGCAAGCTTTATATTTCACAGTGAATAATTTGCAGCATCTTTCCTCAGAGAAATTGGGCTGCCACTAGATACAGGAAGCAAGTGGGATAAAATTTTCTGCAGCTTTATAGTCCACTGAATACCCAAGTTATTGCAGCCCCATTCCATGACTTGGGAAAAGGCATGGTTGTGGGCAGCTGTGGGTGGGGTTGGGAGATGCTTCCAAGCAGCCCAGCTAAAGGAGAATTCCAGGTGTTTGTTAGAAAAGAGGAGACAGTAGGGTGGAGAAAAGGGATGAAGAAACCTCTTGGCTTGCACTTGGCCAAGGAACTTCTCTAGGCTTGTGCATATGAAGCTCCTTCCTTAAAAGGGGGCATGCAGTTACTGGAGAATCATGTGTCCTTTTCTCCAAGTACCTCCGGAGGGTGGAGTGGGTCTTATTACTTTTCCATAGCTGCTTATGAGCAACTAGAGTTTAAACTTGCTTCCTTTGCGGGAAGGGGATGCAGTCAGATTTTTCTCTGGTCTCTCTGATGCTAGACCCGTCTTCAGTTCAAGTCAGCATTCAGACTGGTACCCTTCTTGGAATAAGTCTGTCTTCCTTGGCTTTCATTTTGACCTGGTGTAAGATGGATTTCCTTTCTAATTGAAATCTATATATAAAGGCTCTGTGCAGTCCTTGCCCTCCATGGAATTCCCAATCACACCCCAAACGTAGACTCTCTTTTTAGAAGCAAAAGTGTTTAAAAGCCAAGAAGTGTGTGTATGTGGGGGAAATCCCATTCAGTGCTATATACCTGATCGGCGACTGTAGGCTGTCTACTGCCTCATTTATTTCAGTATATTAATAATGCAAGTCCCCAAGGCTGTTTATTGTCTCTGGAGTCTGCTACGTGCAAGTGCTTTTCTATTCCAATGAATTCAGTAATCAAAGTCCCACTGGCAGGGCCAGTGCCAAGCAGCCCCTGGCATAGAAAGGATAAGCCATGGTGTTTGGTGATGTGTGTTGTTGTTTGTTTGTTTGTTTGGGTTTGGGGGGCTGTTTTGTTGGTTGGGGGGGGATTTACTTTTTTTTTAGATTGGGGGTTGGGTTTGGTTTTTTGTTTGTTTTTGTTTTTCCCGTGGTTGTTCGCCTTCAGCCTGCTTCCCTAGTCAGGCTTTTCGGAGAGAAACTNACCTCACATTGCCCAGGAATTTTTGTGTCCCTTTCACATGCAGCCCAGATAACAAACGAAGGCTTTCTTTCATCATTTTAAATATGGAGAGATAGAAGAGAATAAAAGACCCATGCCATTATATCTGCATCTTGCTTTAAATGAAAGTGCTTTCCCTGAAGAAAGAGCGGACAAAACATTCATCGGAGTTCATTGTGTTCTTTAGCTTTCAGAAGTCGCAGGGAAAGCGCTACTCTCCCTGCTTCCGTAGAAGTGTACGCTGGGATTTCTAGCTCAAATTTATTTTGCTGAGACTTTGGAGTCAAGTTTTTATATATGGTTTTTGATGTAGGACCTAATTAGGTCCTACACATCCCTAATACTTTTTGCTACATCTGCATTAAAGATAGCATTGCATATATTTGCATACAATTTACATTTAAAAGTTAGCCAAGCTGTGTGCAATAATCATTTTAACCAAGTTCCATTGACAGTCAATATTGAGAATAAGCGTACACAATATCTGGGGCTTACGAGAATAAGCATACAAAAAATATGGGTGCACACAGTCTTCTTTCTCAAGCAGCCTTGAGAGATTTGGAGTTCTTTTTTAGCATCATAAGTTTCTTGGGATATTGCCCACAAACAAGCAAGCAAGAGGAGTTTAAAGATCAGAGCTCCTGCTTTAACTAGAACCTATGTATGTAAGACTCTGTCAAACCATTCCAATAGTTACCAAAACTTACCCCGAAGTTTGAGCATATACAGTCTGCTACGAGTGCCATTGTCAGTCAGGATGCTCGGATGTGGCATTCATTTCTGGAACTTGAGCTTGGTCCCACTCTGAATTTAAGCAGTAGCTGAAAAGCAGATCTCTGGGATGATCTGCGATTAGTGGATTTTAGTTCTGGCATGTAAAAGATTGTTTGTTTACTAGTGTCTTTTCGAAAGTACTGCTAATGGTCAATGGTGGAAAATGCTGAGGTCTTTTCAGTGTTTTCCTGTTCTTCTATTTTTCATTTATCTCAAATCAGAAAAGGAATTTACAAATGGCAGGAAGTTGGTAAAAGAGACAAAGCGAGTTGCCTTGCAGGGCAAAGAATCTCTGTGTGTTGACACTTTGTCCAAGCATTCAGTCCAAGAGATGCAGATTTACATCTTGAATGGCCAATGTAAAGAACACGCCAGCAGAAGTGTCTTACGTTTTACTAAGCAAAACTCAGCCTGTTGGGGTTTTTTTTGTTTGGTTGTTGGTTTCTTTGTTTGTTTGGTTTGGTTTTTGCTGAGGGGGATCGACATTTCTCATTTAGTGATTATGATTATGTCAAAACCTTTTCCAACTTTCTTAAAAAAAGTATGAGAAGAGCTTGGAGTCAGCTGGTGCTTAGGCTAGTAAAGATCAGATGGAGGTGTATTCTTTTTAGACAGACTTCAGATCTGATTTTGTGAGGTGGAAACTAGGAGTTTGACTTTAGTGCTACAGATGAGTTGCACAAACCAGCAGAGTCAAATGTTAATTTATGTCTTGGCAGTTAAGTAATAGGAAAAAAAAAAAAGGACAAATAAAAAGCTTCTACAATCTCTCATCTGCAGGCAAATAATTTTACTTCTTTGCATTCACTTATCTGACTGCTTTCATCTTTGTAGACATCACAGGCAGTGAGGTTTGGCAAGTTGGCAAGCTGATGAATTAAGGATTTGATGTTGCAATATTGAAGCTAACTAGAGTTTTTCCATTGTCTTGGTCAGATGCCTTAGAAACATGTGTTCCTCTGTTAGATTGGGAACAGAGTGAATCCTCCCTTCTGCAGTATTCCCAGGTAAAGGGGAAGGGGTTCTAAATCACGCAACCTCTGAAACTTTGTATCACTAGTTTCTTTAGTCTGCTTCCTCTACAGATCGAGCACAACTGAACCCACCTGAGAAGGTATGAGCTGGCATACCACTTCTATAGCAGTGTGAAATTAGCTGAGCCGGTACACTACCATGTCTGCCAGATGATGAGGCTTCATCAGCTGCAGTTGCTAACACTGGATTAACCACCGTGCTACTGGTATGACTAACAGGGGATGAGGATTGCCATGTTTCCCATGTAGCTCAATCGGCTCCGATTCTGTCTATACAGTGCCTTATAAAATCAAATACATTTCATGTTAATAATCACGATAATGTAGAGGAAAGTACTTTGGATTGTCAATGATGTAAATGTTCGCATTTCGATGAGCATGTGTGAGTAAAGATTTGCAAGATAGATAACTTCGGTGTTTCTGAAGTAAGTCAAGGATTTTGGCCTGTTTAGAACTTCGGTTCCTTCCTGCTCCCTCCTCTGCACTGCGCTTCAGTTAGTCTGAAGACGTTATAGCACATGCATGAG
>VZTV01057117.1:0-10791 GCA_013400875.1 Anhinga rufa
AACACAGTATTCGAGGTGTGGCCAATGAAGCAATCATGTGGCAAAGCCTGTGTCGTGTGTCCTCCCTCCTACTCCCCCCTGATGAACAGATCCCTGATGAACCACACCCCCACCTCAGCTGGTAGCCCTGCTTTCTGGGGCCACGGCTGCTCTCACATAATTCTGCATAGGCATCTTTATCTGGCATAGTGTTCTGTGAAGCTCATTTTACATTAACTTGCACCACGCTCCCTCAATCAGCAGTGTGTAAGACAAAGAAACATATGGGCCTTTATCGTTGTCATTACTGCAATGATGATTACCCAGGGAAAAAGGGAAGATAGTTGAGAGCAAAATCAAAATGACAAGATTCTTATCTTAACATGCCATTCTAATCAAGTAATCTGGTGTAAGTAATTACATTATGATTACTCAGAAGGTATTAATTTTAAGATGCAGAAATCTAAATTTATGTAAGGCCAAAGCCCTGTAGCATCTGTGTTATTACTGCAATGCATATGTCATTGTCTGGACTAGATATGGGAAGACTTTTTCTAGAACATTTGCTTTGCAGTGAAAGTAGGTTTCTTTACCATGTATAAACAACTTAAATCAATCCCTTCTTCTAAATTAAGACTTTTCCTTTTTTCTTTTGAGATTTTAAAGACAGGCGTATTTAAATGTCTATGGTAAATTTCTCTAATTTCTTCTGTGTTAAAAGGAAGACAGGAACAACTTGTATATAAATGTGCAACAGTTAATGATAATCAATATTTTGCCTAATGTACGGATATCTATGTAAATCATAAAGATTAGCTAAGGAATTTTCCTTTTATACTTAAATGATATGTAACATTGCGCAACAGCTGAATAAATCTAATTTAGTGTTCCTCTGCTGTTTTTGAAATACCTATTTACTAGCAGTTTGTCATGCATTTCTAATGACAGTCATAATAAATTTGGACTGTTTTGTTCTGTTACTGTCTCATCTAATTAGTTGAAGCATACGGCAAAGAACAGAACCCACAGTTAGTAGTAGACTCAAAATGCAGTGCTGGGTTCACAGCTGCATAATTAATTTCATTTATTGCTGCAAAAATGCATGTATGGTTCATCTGACTTTATTAGTTTATGTTAGATGGATTGTTTGAAAAGTTGTTTCCCTTTAATTTTGCTCTGCTTCATCTGAAACCTTGTTCTCAAGTATGTCCAGCCAGCTTGACCTGCAGAGAGCTTCAGGGAAGCTCTCATTCCCAGTGAAATAACTTTCAAGAAGTGTTTGGTGTGATACAAGGTCAGACCATGGGTTTAGGGTTCCTGCTAAGCTTACATGAACCTTTTCACTTGCTTGTATGCAGAGGCTGTTCCCCAACTGTTGTCCCTTTGACCATGATCCTCTGTAGTGGCTGCCTCCAAGAATACCCACATCTATTTGCCTCTTCAGTCTCTAGTTCTTTGCTGGTCTTTTTTACTTCTCTCAGACTCTGCTGTTTTTCCCTGTAGCTGTGTATTTACTTCTGTAAAGCCTTTTGGACACAATTAACATATAAAATGTTAGACAAAATAAGACCATATTGCATGAAGTTTGGGCTTACTCTGCATCCACAGCTGGTAGTAATAGAAAAACTGAAACATTATCAAGTTGATTGTGATACTGCTTGAATAAAGAGCTGTGATTTCATATAGAGTCTCCATTTTTTTTTTTTAATAGAAAGCTCTAACATGTCTTTCTGTGCAATTTCATTAAAAAAGCACATGCTTCAGTTTTGTTTGGCAGGAAACAATGGGCATGAACAGCCCAGTGACCAGCATTTGGCAAGTACCCTGTCCAGAACACGTATTTGCTGGGTAAACAAGCTATATGGAGTTAGGAACTGCTGATTTGATGGTGCAAAGGCTGTGAATATCTTCTCATGTATAAAGCATGTGGTGCCTTTCTCATAAACCCTACAGGTAGAGTATGTGTCATTCTTTAATGCTGCTATGGGGAAAATTGCAAAATGGAAAAAATACTAATAAGCTTTTCCAGACGGCAGTATAAAAACATTATTGCTTCTGCTACCATGTCTGCTATTTATTATATCTCCTGTTACCCAAGCATGGCTTAACTCTATCATAAGTTTCCCTCAGTCCAGTTCTGTTGGAAATGCCTAAGACAGAAAGATGGAGAAGGTCTTCTGCTTGAAGGTAGCTTGAGTATACTTAATTTTCATAATTTTGTATTAAAGTGCAAGGATTTTTTTGAGGCAGTTTATCTGTTTCTGAGATTTGCAACTAAATTTTTTAGTTTGATTCTAATTCCTATACTTGCTATTCCTCTNAAAGCAAGGCAAGGCAAGGCAAGGCCACAAAACATCAAGACATGGAGACACTTTTAAAGTAATGGTTTAGCTAAAGTTAGCGTTAACTAACTACTATCTAGCTAGTTAGGCTCAAGTCTTTTGTTGGTGTGACAACAGGGGATGCCATTAAGTATGCTGTAAGCCAGCGGTGCATAAATGCTCTGGAGGATAGTTTCTTCATGCTCAGTCAGGGGTAAACCAGGGACTGTAAGGGAAAAGGCACTTTCCCTGGGAAGTCACATTGAAAACCACTGCAGAAGGACTGATGCCCAGGAGGTGCCCAGTGAGGGGTTCAAGAGGAAGCAGAGGCCCCCAGGCAGTCCATAGGCAGGATCCAGCCTGCAGGAGGAATCATCCCCATCGCCAGAAGCCTGCAGCCTCTGCCAGCTTTCCTGGTAGGCCCTCAGCCACATCTTTTCTAGTACCTGGAAGTATATTCACTACATGACGTGCCCTGCTGCATGGTAGGTCCACATGCACATCCATGCTAAGGGCTGTGAACATATTACAACTGTAAATAGTGGCCTAACTGTGCTAATGATTGCTCCCATAACAAGACACTGACCTAGACCAGTACTATCCAGAGAAGTTTGCTGGAAACTATATGAATGAATTTTATTGTTGGGGAAAGTCAGTGAAATCCTATAGAGACATTTTGGATTCACACCAAGGGATTAAGCTCGAATTGTTACATCTTTTTCTAGAGCCTATTTATCACTGGGAGAAGGATTTGCATGATGGGTATTGGAATGGGAACAGCTAAACAAGTGCTAAATACAGGGTAATTTGGTACTGTTTCAGAAGTCAAGGTTAAAATCAGAGCTACCATTTTGCCATGCTTATAAGGTGAATAGCCTAAGAGACTGGATACGATTTTCTGTTGTGGACTCTTCCTCCAGAAGAAAGTGTTGTGAAGGCTCTGAGGAGTTTAATGCCATGTAGCTCCACAGGAAGGATGGAGTTGTTTCTCACACTGCACAGAATGAACAAAAAGCATACTGGCTGAAATGAACAGGATCATTAAGGAAGGATTTCTGGCCAGCAAAAAGGCATTGCCTGTAGGTGTTAAAGTCATGTAATCTGCAAGATCATTGCTCAAAGAGTGCAAAGAGAATCCACCTATTTTGGAGTTTCTCTGTTACAGACTAGTAGAAACAATATCCTGAGCAAGTCAGTATATTTTTCTCCCCTCTGGTATCAGTGATACATGTTCTTGCAAAAACTGCCTGGAATTCTTTTCCCCAGATTTATGGGGATTTGCTTTTCCCGAGGATGTGCTGATGTTATATGTATTTGGCATGAATGACTTTGAATTGAGTCATTACTGAGTCTGAGAGCTGGCTCATCTGTTGCTTGCTTGCTTGCTCTTAAACTTAATGGATTGCTGGGCTGGATTTTGAGAGAGTTTCTGGGAGAACAGCTTCTGGGAAATCTAGTCTTTGATCTGTCCCAGGGTAGATGAATATCTGCCATTTCTAAGAACACTCTTCCCTTAGTGGCTTGAAACCTGTGTGCTCCTAGGCCACTCAATTGCCTCCCGTTGTCTCCTGCTTGCAGCAGTCCTATAGTCCCCTGAGACAGCAATCAGATGGTGTAGTAAAGGCATGTCTAATACAGAGGGGGTAGATATTGATATCTAGCAATCTATTAATTAAAGAGTTAAGTGTGAAAAGAAAGATAGCTTTTTTTGGCTGAGGGAGAGGAAATTAAACTGTGAACAATGTGTGGTATTTGTGTCCACACACATAAAGGAAGCTGGAAGCAAGTGATGACCCACCACTGAACAGTCTCAATTAGTCCTACTTCATCTGAAATGGTAAAAAGCTTTAATGAGACATTGTTAAGGTTGAAGATGATGCTGCTTACATCCTACCTGTGAGCAGAAATACCTGGGTTAGAGAGGGAGCTAAGTGAGACTGTCTGTGTGTGAATTCCAGACAATTTTCCTACTCACCCTTCAAAGATGCAGGTTACAAGCTGCTTTGGGCTGGGACCCTGGTAATGTTGGGTAGACTCTTTGCCATTGTCTTGGTTTGTTTGGTTAGAAGAATTAAGCCTGTTTAAATCGCTTTTCTTTCCCACACTATGCACTCTGTCTGACTAAAATGCTGAAGGACTTTCTCTTAACCTGCATGTGGACTGTCATAAAACCCTAGTACTTTAGAGAAACAAAAAAGTGACCTTGAGAGTCTGTTTAGCTCATCTTTCCTCCCTCAGCCAGGATTAATTTGTGTCTATATAATTCACGATTCCTGATTATCCAACATTTTCTTAAAAGCTCTGATTGTAGAGACCCCACAGTCTTCTCAGCTCTCCTCTTCCAGTGCCTCACTATGCCCATAAGTACGAAGTTTTTTCCAGCCTGCTCTTTTCTGGATTCCCAGTGATGACTGTTTCTTCAAGTACAGTGCCCAAACCTGGACATGGTGCTCCAATCAAAGTTTCACCAAAACTCATGACATATTGCAAGTTACAGTTCTTGTGACTTGCAAGATGCATCCTTACTTAGACTTGCTAGTAGAATTTTAATTTTTGCTATAGCAACACGTTTTTTTTTCATTCGACTGTATCTTGACCTCAGATGGTGGTGCCATCCACCTCCCTATTTCTCTTACTGTATTTATGCCATTGATTATTCTAGGTAGAGTATAGCACCCTGAACTTGTTAATCTTGAGCTGCAGTCTCATTTTTTCCAGCTTTTTTTCCAGGTTTTCACTGTCATTTTGAATCCTAATCCTGTTCTCCAACACATGTGCAATCCCCCCTACTTCTGTGTGATCCTGCAGATTTAATAGGCACATTCTGTCCTCGATATCCAAATTGTTACTAGAATACCAAACAGAACTGAATATCTGAAACAACCATGCAGAAAATCACTTCAAATATTCTCAGTGTTGAGAAGGAAGCAATCATAGCTACATCCTAGGGAATCTTTATGCAACAACATTCATGCAAATCATGTGCTCTTGGTTACTTATAGGAATGTCATGAGAGACTGGAAAAGGCATTCTGGAAGTCAAGATAGAAAGGTACCAGTTATTTCTTCGTTATCCACGATGCCTGTTACACCATGGTATAAGGAAGTTAAAAGAACATAGTTATATGGTCATGTAATGATCATAAAATTATTTTTGACTTGTTCTGGTGTGTGAAGCTTAATATAACATTTGAACCAACTCAGTAAGAAGGTGCAAATGCTCCTGCAGAAATCAGCAACAACAGGTTTCAAGAAAAAAAGATAGTAACCTTCCTTTAAATGGACAATTTGTTGTTGATTATTCTTTCTTAAAATCCTACATGATATGCAGTGAAAGCTGTGGCATTACCAATTGGTTGAGTTAAATTTTCTGTGGCCTTGAATGGTTTAGGAGTTGAGCGCAACCTTCATTTTGACTAAGGACACTGGGCATGGCAAGTTGACTCACTGGCAGAAGTGGTATGATGATGTCTGCAGAACTGGTTCCTGCCCCTAATGGAGACAGCCAGACTGCTTTCCTCCAAAATACAGCATCGGAGACCTTTCCTCTTCAGCTCAGGTGTATACCTCCCCTCAGACTGTCTTTACATGGATGGGTCCAGCAGTGTTTTTTCAGAAGGCTTGGGATTTTTTTTTTTTGAGGATGTGATCCTGCTTTTATAAAATCTCATGCCTTTCTGATGAATGCTATTCTGTGCTATGGACAGCATAGCACTGTCCGTTCCTTGGATTCAGGCAGCCACCATGGCAGAAGAGTGGAGCAGAGAATGATATATTGACATGGGAAGATCATGGCACAGATCCTCCTAGAAAACATGCTAAGGCACAAGGAGGACAGGGAGGTGCTCCGGAGCAGCCAGCATGGCTTCACCAAGGGCAAGTCCAGCCTGACCAACCTAGTGGCCTTCTATGATGGAGTGACTGCATCAGTGGACAAGGGAAGAGCTACAGGTGTCATCTATCTGGACTTCTGTAAGGCCTTTGACACAGTCCCCCACAGCATCCTTCTCTCTAAACTGGAGAGATACGGATTTGATGGGTGGACTGTTCAGTGGATGAGGAACTGGGTGGATGGTCGCGTCCAGAGGGTAGTGGTCAATGGCTCGATGTCCAGATGGAGACCGGTGATGAGTGGTGTCCCTCAGAGGTCTGTACTGGGACCAGTGCTGTTTAATATCTTCATCAATGACATAGACAGTGGGATCAAGTGCACCCTCAGCAAGTTTGCAGATGACACCAAGCTGAGCAATGCGGTTGACACACCTGAGGGAAGGGATGTCATCCAGGGAGACCTGGACAAGCTGGAGAGGTGGGCCTGTGAGAACTTCATGAGGTTCAACAAGGCCATGTGCAAGGTCCTGTACCTGGGTTGGGGCAACCCCTGGTATCCGGTATCAATACAGGCTGGGGGATGAAGGGATTGAGAGCAGCCCTGCGGAGAAGGACTTGGGGGTACTGGTGAGCGAAAAGCTGGACATGAGAGAGCAATATGTGCTCGCAGCCCAGAAAGCCAGCCGAGCCCTGGGCTGCATCAAAAGCAGCGTGGCCAGCAGGGCGAGGGAGGTGATTCTGCCCCTCTACTCTACTCTGGTGAGACCCCACCTGCAGTGCTGCGTCCAGCTCTGGAGCCCCCAACACAGAAAGGACATGGACCTGCTGGAGCGGGTCCAGAGGAGGGCCACGAAGATAATGAGACGGCTGGAGTACCTTTCCTATGAAGACAGGCTGAGAAAGTTGGGGTTGTTCAGCCTGGAGAAGAGAAAGCTGTGGGAGACCTTATTGTGGCCTTCCAGTACTTAAAGGGGGGCTATAGGAAAGATGGGGGCAACCTCTTTAGCAAGGCCTGTTGTGACAGGACAAGGGGTAATGGTTTTAAACTAAAGGAGGGCAGATTTAGACTGGTTATAAAGAAGGAGTTTTTTACACTGAGGGTGGTGAGACACTGGCACAGGTTGCCCAGAGAGGTGGTAGATGCCTCATCCCTGGAAACATTCAAGGTCAGGTTGGATGGGGCTCTGAGCAACCTGATCTAGTTTGGGGATGTCCCTGCTCATTGCAGGGGGATTGGGCTAGATGACCTCTAAAGGTCCCTTTGAACCTAAACCATTTTATGATTCTATGATTCTATGTTCTGGGCGAGATCAAGACAGTTAAATAAGGTTGCAGCTTCTGCTTTAACATGTACATGTGAGAGGTTCCTTCAGGGAGCAGGAAGTCCTATGGGCATTGCTTGGAATTCAGCTGCTCATGTGCTCTCCTTGCTGTGCTCCATCAAGAGTTCAAGGGCTGTGAGTTGTGGCAGGTCCTCTGGGGGTGCTTTGCTTTCCCCGTTTTCCATGACAAAAAGTTTCCATTGGTAAGAACGGGAGACACCCTTGTTCTTATGTTCCCTCCCCTTTCCATGCAGTAGTGGTCAAACCCTTGCATCTATAAAGAGGCAATCCTAGTGCACACACCCAGCTCTGAAGATGGAAAAGCCACCAGCAGGAAGAACTCGCTCACAGCCATGTTCCCAGACAGCTTGGAGTGCTGGCAAAAAAGACATCTAGGCTGGTACCACAGGGAGTCTGATGGACTTGTTCCCTTGTTTGACTCGGATGACTCTCTCTTGGAAAAGTCTGGCATACTTAGACAATGTGGGTGACAGTCCCACCCTCTGTGCAAGAATTTGTTATTTGGGAAAATGGAATTAGATATGTCATGCGGTTTTTTAGCCATTCAAAAATGTCAGAGTTCCGCAAACTATTTGAGCTCCTGTGTCTCACTTTCTTGGAAATTACATTGTATTTCTTAATAAATAGTATGTTGAAAATTTAGATGTTGCCTATGAGGTCTTATATGCGTTAAGAGTGTCTTATGTTTCTACAGAAACCCTTAAATTGAAATTTATTGTTGAACAGCCTAAACCTGTGGCAACCTGATGTGTTTTGTTTCCCTTTTGTCTAGTCTCAGTCTAGACTCAGTACGATCCCATATATTCATCATATTTCTAGGTTTCCATAAAATATATAATTTCTACGTTGTTTGGAATATAATGTCCAGTATTTGAAAAAACCTACACATTTATATGCTTTCTTTGCATTTCAGATTGAAAAGAATATTTCATCCCTCTGTGGGTGAGTGATTTGCTAATACTCGTCAAACACTGAAGTTATATTTAGCTGATTCTGTGAAATGTTCAGCACATGATGCCTCCAGCTGGCTAACCCCAAGGGATATTTTCAAAGCTGGGAAGTCCTGATAGTGGCATCATGGTAGGCAGGTTGAAAAGTCTTTCCTGAGTTGAAGATTAAGAAGTTCTTGTGAGGGGAAGGATTTGAATCCAAAGAACTCTCCAGGTTTGGCCTGGGATCTAAAAGCCAGCTCTTCCTCTGTGGAAGCAATTTGAGAACAATAGAAATAAGATCCCCATTCATTTGACCGCAAAGCCTATGAAAATGCTAGAGAATATGGAGGAAACACACTGAGCTGTCTGTCCAAATTGCTTAGTGTGTATTTTCATTTGATGCTTCTGTAAATGCCAGTGTAAGTGATGATCCTAAATTTCTACCACTATAAAAGTTTCCTTCCCTCTCTATGAGAATCAGAACTCCTGTGGTCCCTAAGCAGATTAACAACTTCACAATAACGTATATACCAAGAGCCTCATTTGAGTTCCTGATAGCCTTGCAGAGCACTGGGAGCTGGAACGGGATTTCCAAAGGAGACATGAAGGATGTGTGATTTAGGACCTTTTGTGAGTTACAGATACATGTTACCTGGGCCTTTATGGGAAATTTACTGATCTGCACTCTTCAAAAAATGTTATGGGTAGGGAGAAACTTTCATATGAGGACAGATTATAGAGACAGATGACCAGTTTCTGCATCATTTTGCTATGCATAATTTCATTTATCATCAAAGAAGAGGCATCACCTGCAAGATAAAATGCATTGTGGCCCAATATTTGTAGTATTAGGAAAATATTAAGAGGAGATACAAAAATTACAAACTTGTAAACTGAAGGGCAGCAATGGTTGAACACCTATGCAACTACAAAACTGCTGGCTGATGGAAGAGACTGAGTTCTGGTCCATCCCACCATGTGGTGTACAAGGCTGTCCTACCACACTTCCACCAGTGCTTGGGTGGGATGATGAAAAGCCCATGCTGACCCCGTTGCACCTTGTCCTGCTCTGAGAGTGTGGGGGGCTCTATGGAGGATTTTGTGGTCCTGCCAGCTGTGCTTCATCACTCTGGCAGGCAGGGGCTGGAGGTGGTCTTCATGTAGACTGGGCTGCTCTAGCTCCTGCAGTTTTAAAACTGGAGACCACGTCTTGCCCAGCATGTTGGTTTTCTCAGACTCATCTGCTTTGCACCTTTGTAGCATAAGTGAAACACTCTGCAAAATACCCATCACATTGCATAATGTTGGCCCAACTTATGGAAACAGAAATCATAACACAAAGGAAAATGGCAGATGAGTATGCTTTGAGTAAATGAATACTCATCTGTGCTTAAAATGGATTAAATAAATTTCCTGTTATCACAGCTACCTTAGCTGCTGGAGTAATACAGAATATTGATTCTGTCTAGTTAGAATAACTTATCTGACTACTTTTTTGTATTACAAAGTGATCTCATCAGGTGTTAGGTGAAACCAAATGCTAGAGCCTATACCATGGTTAAGGGTCAGCGTCAGCAAACAGAAGACTAGGGGAAGGAGGCAGGTTGGGCATCCCTGCAGAAGCATGGAAGACCAGCACTTTCTGTGCAGCTTTCTGTGCCTGTGCCTCTGCCTCCCTCCCCAGGTCTGGCCCAGGGTGAATGTGCAATGTGGAGTTGCTGGTTTAAAAGGGCAGTGTTGTGACTCCTCATGACACACCAGTGTGATATTAATAGCAGAAAAAGGGAGGAGAGGACAAAGATGAGGATGAATAAATACAATCATCCTCTTCTGTACCAGTCTGTCTGGTCCCTTGCAAGGGGTGTAAACTAACACACTGCTGTGAGCGTGCTGTTAAATTGGCTGGGTTTCCCCTCTGTGCCTTTGCAAGATATTGGTAAGTTGCTTATGCTGTTTCTGCCAGTGAGCTGATGTATTTGTTCTGGTAAAAGCTTTTTTAAAAAAAATATAATTAGAATACATAACACAAGGATACATGTTAATCCCAAAGGAATTAATTTAAAGGCAATGTTACTGTGTTAGAGACAAGTACTTTGATCGAATTGGTATACTCAGTTCTTCAAAGAGAGTCACTCTGAATATGGCTTTGTTTGAAGGGAGGTTGGTGTTCTGCCATGGTCTTGGGTACAGGGAGGCTCAGTCACAAGCATAAAAAGGTTTATCTGTTTATATAATCCTTCTTCCTTGTTTAGTTGTTGAGGTCATTGCAGATGGATGACTGTGCTATGGCCCTCAACAGAAAGAAATACTTCTTTCAATACCTCAACAGAAAGAAATACTATAACAGAAAGATATATTTCCCTCCCTGCTAGGGAGGGATGGAATC
>VZTV01057119.1:721-17492 GCA_013400875.1 Anhinga rufa
AAAAATCAATTTAATAACAAACGGTCACTTCAGAATTTACAGAAAACTGCAGAAGGAAGAAGCAAGCTAAAGTCAGATGGTTTATATTCCACCTTCGCTGCTCCTCTCTCTCCCCTCTCAAACATTTTTGGCTTTCCATATCTTTTAGTACTGACTGTACATGTTGCAATCTGTTGATTTTTTAATCTACAACTCATGAAACAGCCCACACCACCCCACAAGTTGAGAACTCTTTGTGTCCTCATTTCATGCTGTGTCAGAAAGCAGGGCTAATTAGACAATGCTAAAGGAAATCTTGGTAAGTCTCAAAAGAACATTTTCAAAAGAGAGATTTTTCTTATGCTTGTACTGCTCAAATTGTGCCTACATTTTGTGAAGACCCAAAAACTGTGCTGTTCGATAATCACTGAAAGTACAAAGAATTCTTTCTCTCCTCCTCTCCTATGTGCCTTTACGCACATTACTGTAAGAGGCTCATAAAAGTGAAGCATCAGGGATGAGGGCCTTTATTTAGCTGAGACATAATGATATAGTACAAGTGCAATGCACATAATGTGTTGACTTGCAAATGGAATAATCTAAGATCTTCAAACGCATGCTTTCAATAAAGCAGTACTTTAAGAACACTTTTGTAAACTAATGCGTTCAGACAATGTATGCCTTCTCTATTATCTAGTCATGAATCTGCTTCTCCTTCATACCCTTGAAATTAATGTTGAATTGACTTGCCAACTGATTCTAGACCAGTACTAAGTCTCAGCACAGTAACTTCAACTCTAGTGTCCTGGGTGAGTTATGTAATACTAGAGGCACTTGGATTTCTCGGAAATAAGGAACTACATGAGTTGAACTCCTTATCCTGTATTTGTAGTACGGTATTTCCGCATCCAAATATAAGCAGTATTCTTTCTAGGTCACTCCTCCACATGAGGGAAATGGAAGTGAGGTTTATTAACTGAAAGTTACTTTCAGCTGGAAAATCTTTTCAATCCTGAAAAGACACCATGAAAATATCCTTTATTTGTTAATGCTGAAAGTGCGTCCCTTTCATTAACTAAATGGATACCGAAGTACCTGAATCCTACTAAAAATATTTCCTTACATATATTCTGCCATAAGCTGCATAGTCACTATTCGTTTTGTAAATTACTTAAAAAATTAACTTCAGTTAATGAATTTGCATTCTTTTAAGTTAATGCATATCAAAATCATACTACTATATGTAGCTAGGTTTCAGGGGAGAAATTCTCAGGAGCTAAAAAATTATCTTGATCTTTTACTGTAAAATGGTGGACAACCTTCACTAGTTCTGTGACAAGAAATTTGTCATGTCAGGTCCAGACCCCTGATGAGCCTGCAGATTTTTTTCCTGATAAACTGCAGCAGCCAGTGAGAGTTTGGCTTATTCATCCTCTTTACCTCCTCTCAGCCTGCCCATTTGATGGCTCCAGTCTAAGCAGAGACATCACTGTTAGTGCTGTTTAGAATCATAGAATCATAGAATCATTTAGGTAGAAAAGACCTTTAAGATTATCAAGTCAAACCATTTATTGAAAGGAAAGAAGAATCAAGCCCCCATATACAATTTACTACAGTGGTTAGCATTGCTTTCTCAGAGACTAATACAATGCTTACTCTCTCTGATATTGCAAGTTAATGTTAAATTCAGCTTATTACTCACACATCATCTTGTAACAGTTCATTATTATGGTCAGTCAAAATGTTTTGACATACATTTTTTCTGTTTTTTTCACTGAAGTATTACAGATTTTTTAAAAATTATGTTTGCCCCAAAATTCACATTTTGAATTGAATACACACCTGGGGTACATCTCAAGGAGTTTTTGCTTGGCTGCAGCCCATTACCAGGTTCCCCATAAAGACTTAATCCACCTTAATGTAATATGGGCATAAAACTGGGGGGGGAAGAAAATGGAAACAATTCCTGAGAAGATCAGCCTGTAAAAGAGGTCTTAAAACTCCCACTAGCCATCATAGGAATATATCCTGTCAACATATTTCAGGGATGCTATTTTTCAGCCAAAAAGTCAAGGTTTTATTGAGGTAAAAGACTGTGTTTTACAGTGAAGCTGTGGATTCTTTCAATCCATTTTCCTTACTTGAGAATTGGCTCAGTATAAATTATACCAGTGCCTAGTCTTTCTGAGCTTCTGATACGGTCTAGATTATTTCTTGGCCACAGCAAAATACTTCTATATTTCTGTATTATTCCTGTGTAGATGCTAAAAGATTGTTTGGGGTTTTTTTAATTAGTTCAGCAAACAGCCGGGGGAGAGGAGAGTAGGTGAACGAGCATCAATATAAACTTAATCTCTGTGATGCTTTGAGCCATAGCGATTCCTATATATACACTTATCATTAGGATTTTAGGTAGGTGGAAATTAGTATCACAACTGTTCACTTTGTGACCTTTTTATTTTTTTACTTCAAATCCACCATCAATGAATTTACATTTATTTATTATGAAAAACACTTTTGATCTCAGTGGATTTCAGCATTAGGTGACACTGAAGAAGAATGGTCTTCGGTTTAAATAAGTCTCAAGGGATTTTCCTGTTTGGGGCTGAACTAAATGCTATGAGCATGAGCAAGTTAAATATATGGAGGATACAGTATTTGGCTGATACTGTACAGAAATAGGCCTGTTCTCAGCTGAGCAATGTTTCAGTCAATAAATTGTAGTCCTTCCTCAGGGTAAGTCTTCCTTTAAAATATAGAATATATGTTGTGGATGCTTTAATGTCCAAAAAGAAGTGAACGGACACCCGTTTTCAAAATTAGTCATAAAGGCCTCATGCGATATTATAATGCCTAGCAGTTGATGCCTTTCAAGATTAATGTCCAATGCTATGTTGTAGAAATACAGAATAAAAAATCAGTCCTTAAATGAGAGAGTTACCGTCTATGCACATTTATATTTATCTCAGAAGGTCTGAGCTGATCAGCTTAGTCACTGGAGTTCTGTTTTAATGGTGTGTAGGTGTTTAGAAAGTGTTTACACCACAAAGCTGCTCCCTCCAGATAGCTCTCCTGTTATATTCACAGTATGGTGATAGATAAACAGAGAACAAACAACTCTCTCACTAAATACATTAAGTAATAATGGCATAAGATTAATGTAGGACAATAATTATGACAACCGGGAAAAATAAATAATGAAAGTAACAATATGTTTGCTTAATGCATTTCACCTTGTCATTCTTTTGCAATTAAATTAGAAAGAAATACAAAGCAACTAATCCTTCACCTAGAAAATATGTTTCTGGAAAGCACAGAATGAGAACAGGAAGGGGGTTTTTGGTGGAGTGTTTTGGGTTTTTTCCCCAAATCAATTGTGTATTTTGCAGGCAGGCATTTTATTGTGACAGAATGTGAAAGGAGTCCTACATACATCGTACTTTTACCTTGCCTTTTACATTTAAGACTTCAGTCAGTCTGCTACTGCCATGGAGAAATTGTCTGGCCACTAACACATCCTGTGTTGGTGTGATTCAATAGTAATTCTAGATTTCACCGGAACTTGAATGTACCGTGGGTCTGACCTGGAGTCATGGCAGCATTTTAACCTGGTTAAAATATGATGGGAAAATACTTATTCAAAAGAACTTATTTCATTGTGTATTTTACCCCTAGTATTATCCTTTAACTTCTGCACTACTATGAGACAGTGAAATTTGAAATTTAGACATTCTTAGAAAGATAGATTATAGCTAAAATAGGTTTATTGTAAGAACCTATTATAGCTTCCAAAATGTTCTTCAAAATTTGAAGTGTTTTTTTTTAAGATTAAGATGCTACTCCATACACAATGTGACAACAGAATTACACACACACAAAAAAAATGTACAATACATGTCATCAAAGACAGGATTGAAAATTATTTTTAAATTAAATTTTTTTAAAATGTGAATTGGTGTGCTATTTCATACAAATAGTTAGTTGCAATGGGTAGAACTCTTCAAATGTATTAAGATTTGAGATATTAAGAAAACTATTAATTAAATTCCATTTCCAAGTGTCCTGGGTTTGTTCAGCCTGGAGAAGAGAAGACTGAGGGGGGGATCTTATCAATGTCTGTAAGCATCTGAAGGGTGGGTGTCAAGAGGATGGGACTGGACTCTTTTCAGTGGTGCCCAACAGGACAAGGGGCAACGAGCACAAGTTGGAACACAGGAAGTTCCACTTAAATTTATGATGAAAAACGTCTTTCCTGTGAGGGTGCCAGAGCAGTGGCCCAGGCTGCCCAGAGAGGTTGTGGAGTCTTCTTCCCTGGAGACATTCAAACCCTGCCTGGACGCGGTCCTGTGCCCCCTGCTCTAGGTGTGCCTGCTCACGCAGGGGGGCTGGACAAGATGATCTCTGAAGGTCCCTTCCAACCCCTACCATTCTGTGATTCTGTGCATAAAAGCACAAAGTTTAGGATCCAAGATCGCAAAACGGCCAGTATTTTTATGCCATCCCAAAACCACACCATCACCATTTTCCTTCTTATTTGGCTTACTTAGCAATAGTTTGTATATCCTCACCTAGTCTGAAATAAGTAAACTGCAGAGTGGGAAAGATACTCTAACAGCCTGGCTTTTAGCTTTCACTCAGAGAAACAGAAAGCATACCTCCAGCTGCTTCCACCTATTGATCCACTTCTATTGTGCTGAAACACTTCTTGAAGTTGGCATAGCTGGGGATTAAACAAAATGGTACAACCTCTTCAGAAATCACTGTCAGGATCCTTGAAGAGGAGGCGGAATCAGCACTTTAAAACTTTTTTGCTTGTTATTTGAGTTGTGCATTCCTGACTAACCCCTGAACTGCTGTCACAGAGAAATTCAGGTTGGCAGGAATGAGGAAGATCTTTAAAGGTGAGTGTGATCAACCACTGAAAATTTTATTAGGGTGTTTTACCGACTCTCCATCACTGACTACTTCAAAGTCAGGATGAGATGGTTTTTCATTTGTTGCAAAAAGAGCAACAGGGGAAGAAAAATAATAATAATAATAAAAAAACAACAACAACAAAAAAACCACCCTGAATAATGTCTTTTTAAAAAGTTATTCCCAGTATTGATGCATTTCTCCTGGACATCCTGGCCTCAGCCTGTCCAGATGATCCCAATAGGGTGACTGATGTCCAGCCAGTCCTGTCAGTCCTTTTCTGTTATAGTAGAGGCTGTGCCTCAGCGCACCTCACAAACTGACAAAACACTTTTATCTTGCACCCAATACTGCTATCTCAACTAAACAAGTAAAGTGAGATTATCATTCTGCTTTACAGGCATAAGTGAAAATTAATTTTATTGAAGCCAAAGATGGCAAAGATTTAAGGAGATGTAGTAGCTGACACAGCTAAGAAAAGCAACTTTTTTAGTGTACAAGCCCTTTTTTTTCCTGTTACGAGTTGATCTAATAAAAATACTACATCTCTGTCCAGATCATGTCCTGTCATTGTGACTACAAGCACTTTTATAATTCTATTTTTGAGAAAAAGTCAATAAAGTGTCTCTGAACATACCACTGAGTATTGTAACTGGGAGCTGAATCTTCTCTTTTGTCAAACGGTTGGAAAACAGTCATTTCTTTCTCCACAGCTTCTGAGGGAGACAGAAGAAGTAGAAAAAAGGAAAAAATATGCTTTTCCCCTGACTTCCTCCCAATATACTGATCTGATTCCCTTCCCTATTAGTGATAGCCTCTTTCTATTACAAAGACCTATCTTCCAGTGATTATGCACAGTATATTTTACATCTGCTACTGACAGAACAGCTTAAAATGGCATATGACAGAGTGCATGACAAGAGAAATCTGACAGAATCCCTACATCACTAAAGAGTCAGCCAGGGTACTGAGCATGGATGTGGTCAAAATTTTTGAAGTCACCAGCTGTAAATGCAATTAATCTGAGAAATGTTTTGCAAACGTTAATCCTGGTAGAAATTATTGAATGAACCCTGCTTGAGTTTTCCTTTGCAGAATAGTTGAGAAGTGACAATAAGAGAGAGTCTGCTTTCAAGAAGAAATAATGCGTGATTAGTTAAGATTATTAAAAAAGGAGGGATATGCACATATTATAAAAAATCAGAATGTTGTAATATCTCAAACAGAAATGACCCTTTCAAAGAAGGTAAAAAAGAAATGCTATAGCACATTGTTTATGGGAGTCTTAATTGCTGCACATATTAGAAAAAAAAATTACTTATTCCTAACAACTCAAATTGAGTTTGATTCACTTTTTCATTTGCTGTTCAGTCTTATATTGAAAACCTGTTTCTTAAATGGTTTCATTTATCATTGTTGCTTCTGCAGAAAAGGCTATCATACCAAAAAAAGATCCCATTTCATAGCAATAGCTATAGTCATTACAGTTAATCCTTACTATTGTCCATCCACAATATGTAGCATTGCTTACCTCATATACAGGCAAGAAAATCCTTGGAAAGAAACGTAACTTTATGGTATTTCTTCCAAATCACAACAAATGGGAAAAGAATGACTTCATGGTAATGAATTTCTCTCTCTAAATGTGCTCAACAGGAACATTTCATTCTTCTTGAACCAAAACAAATGATATAATATCCATCTTTTATTTTTACTCCTAAAATGGGGTATTACTAGGACCAGTAGACTCTGACTTGGGTTTTCCTTTTAGGAAAGAGATGGAAGGCCATTACTGAACATCATTGCTATATGTGCATTTGAGCAAAATAAACTCTTCAAGTCTATCTCTCCATTCCTAACTTGGTGATGATAGTTGGATCTAACTTAGTACTTACATGCTGGCACAAGTCCTGTTTCTGATACTTATTTTTTTCCAGATTTCATCAAAATAAATCTCTACCTATAGTCCTTCTAACAAGAAGAAACATTTCTTTTTTCTATTACAATTAATCTTTGATCAAATGTTTGTACCTGTCTTACCCAGATAGGTATTAAAATAATATTTTTTCCTGTTTTTTCTTATTCTATCCTGCATTTAGGCTATACAATACAGTTTTCCCTTCATATTTCTCTCAGCCTCTCTTTAAATCATTTTAATTTTGGCTTTTTTGCCCCACAAAGCTATGCTATATTAACATTTAATTCAAGAAAATTGATGTTTCCTTTTACTGTAATGTAACAAAATGCAGCCCCATGATAGCAAGTACTTTAATGTCTCATTTACTCATATCCTCTCAGAAGTTTATCATAGCAACATTACATGTTATTTAATAGAGTTGATTCATTGGAGGATAACTATACTTTGAAGAACCGGCACAAATAATTATGAGTTGGTGATGGTGCTGCTCTAATGCTGAGCTGATGACAGTAAAAGATGAGGATGGCATAAGGGCACCTCTTCAGAACAGTTTTTCATCACCATGATGCTGTTACAAAACCATAGAGCCTAAGCAGATAAACACAAACAATATAGAGTCCCACCCTCTTGTTCTTCCAGCCTGCCCCTCCCAAAGAAAAAAAAAAAGTTGGTTTGTTTTCAGTTTCATTTTTTTTTCTTGTGGGTCTTAAGAGTTTATCAGCTCTTTCAGCATGTTCTGCACACCACTTTTTGACTATATAAGGACAGAAGCAGCTTAAGCTTAGCAAGCAGTACAGAAGCCTGTCACTGCATGGTTCCAGTGTTGCTGAATCCTGTGTTTCTCATGTACAATAAGGGCTACACCATTTCTTTCTTCTATGGCTTCAAGCATCTTTAAAGAGAGCCACAATCACCTTCTTGCAGCTAGGAGTCAGTCTTTTTCCCCTCCTTCCTTTACAACATGATGTTACAGAAAGAGGTGTTAGGGTCTTTTTCCTTACATTCTACCATTCCTTCCTCACCTCTCAGACTTTGAGGCAGCTAAAGGCAGAATGTGACACACACACACACACACACACACAGTCTTACGTAGGAATTTTAAGTTTTACTAATACTTCACATTAAAAACACAAACAAAAATCCCATATCTGAAAACACCACTCACCAACCACACAAACTGGTATTTAGTGTCACTTGGGATTAGAGGTCAAAAATAAGTCAGACCAAATAGCAATTGAATCTTTATTAATAAAAAACTCTTAGTATAAAAATAGTTCATTCTGTACACTTAGAGAAAGGACAAAGATGTAACTACATAATAGTATTAAAGATGTTACAAGTCAATGTAAAGGTTCCTGAAACTATGTTTTCAGAATTGTGTTCTTTTCTGTTGTCACATGCCATGCATTTATGGTCTCCCCCTAAGCTATAAGCTTCCTGAAGCAGTGACTTGATACACTTTGGAATCCTATGCATAACCATGGCAACCATTAACCTAAAATGAAAACCGTTGGCTATATTAATGTTTGCTATTGTTAGTTCCTCCAGTGATGGACAAAGGTCAAGTAGGTTTAGTGACAGTACATCAAAAAGTTGCATAGATAATTTACAGAAATACCATACAGCAAAACACTTGTTATTTTCTATGACCTCTGATGCATTTCAGCCATACCCAGTAGAAAAAACAATCTGATGTACTGCTATGTTACAGTATCTTTCAAGAGCATGAATCATGACAAAGGTAGACTTGGTTAATAACATGAATGTTTAGAGTTGAAATCTTTGTCAGACCTAGCACATAACTATGCTGACAGACAGTAGTGAATATTGATAGGATTAGTCACTTGAGAACAAGTATCTCTAAGCTACAGCAAAGCAGGTGAGAGTAATCTAAAAGTAAAACAGAGCTAGGAGCATCAACTCTGATTAAGGTTGCTATTCTGCTTAGAAGATGTCAGTGTCTATTAGGATTACTGGCTTCTTGTCTGTCTATTCTGTCCTCAAGCACCAACACAAGTTGATATCAATGAAAGTTGTACCTGAATATTTGAGGTTGGAATCTATGCACCCTGCTCAAAAAAAAAGAAGAGACCAAACTACTGTTTCTTTGTGTAATTGGGCTTCGAAAGCAAAGCTATTAACAAGCATTCCTGTAAACTTACTCCCTGAAACTGGTACACAAATACTTAATAGAAAACATGTACCATAGAGCAGTCCTACTCTGGACTATATCTCTGAATCTTGTTTACATCACTGTGACAGCCTATAGAGCTGATATCTTCAAGGTAAAAACTTCAACAGTATCACTTATTGCAAAGTCATTCAATACATATGCTTCTAAACCTACAAGATCTTACTTTTACTGTCATTTTTCTCTAACTATCCAAGAAAGTCACCAGGATATTTAATCCAGGTAACTTCCATTAGAGAGACATCTCAAATTATAGCAACTCTGCAATGAACAATGTAGGCCACGGACATGTCTATTAAGCAACATCATTTAAGCTACTGACAAATATTTTGAAAATATACTTTTCAGCTCTCCTAAAAGTTTTGTTTTCTTCTTGCAGCTGAACCCAGACATTCGGAAGATCCCAAGCAGCTTGGAAAAACAAGTCTGTACGTAGTATCTCAGTCAGTAAAGCCAGTCCTATTCAACTGTTGGTACTGCAAAAATATATATAAAAAGGTTATGAGCAGAGTTATTATATTTTCCTCAAAGATATGTATCTGCTTAAGTATTTTGAATGCATTCATATCAGCCTTTTAACATAAAGTAAAATATGTAAACTGCATAAATGGGTGTATAAGTGCTGTAAGTATAGAATTAAGTATCACAGTAAGTGTAGAACAGTAATAGTCACTAGCACCTGCTTAACATGAAGTAACATGTCAGTTCATTTATCAAAATGAAAACATGGGAAGCTTCTATAGCAATACACTTGCAGTATCTTTTAAGTCATCAAAATACCATTGCACCCCCCCTCAGACTGTTTTAGCTGATTACAGCTTGTTTACTAACACTTCTAACAAAAGGAAAACAGAATCAGTGTGTTATCCCAATCACTGTAGATAGAACTCACCTGCTTGCTGATAGTGTTTTTCTGCCAACAGTTGGTGGAGATGGTTCACTATGGAAAAAGCTTTTTATCCACCAACATTTATCAATTAGTTCAGGTAACCCTGCAAAAGGGGAAAAAGCCCACATCGTTAGACACTGCCTGAATAACAAAGAGGCAAAACCAGCATGCTGTTTGAAAGGTGGGAACCATACCATGAAATCCTTTGTCCTGGTCTGTAGCGTTCACAGCATCCAAACAGTAGGAGGAGCTGGAAGAAACACTGGATTCGGAGTTCTGTCTTGCTGTTCAGGGAAAACAGAGACACATAGTGAAAAAAGTGCTTTGGGAGAGTACACTATTGTTATGCCAATAATCTTTCAGACCTGCTGCTATCTTGGAGGAAGCAATCTAAAAGATAAAAGTTATGCTTTGTAGCTAAGTAAACTTATCTTTTATAAACACAACTGTAGTAGAATGTTGTATAAAAAAACTTACATAAAAGTTGCTCTCAGTCTACTTACTCTTCACTTAAAAGCATACAGAGATTTGTTTGCATAACTTTCACTGAAATCAGTGACAAATCTTATGATCAAATACGCACAGCTATCAAGACAGGTGAGTCTATTCAAGTCCCAAACAACTTAATTGCTCTGCTTTCTATTGTGATACTCCTAAATACGCTACTCTCACTACAGCGTCCGTCCTGTACAGAGGGATCCTAATGCACTCTCAAACCAATGACGATCTGGTGTATTTCATATATTTAGAAAAAAAAAAGTGAGTTGATTTTGAGTTCTAAGCCTGCAAAGTAACTATGAAGTACAGCTAGGAGCCAGGACTTGCTGGGCTAATGCCTTTTCTATGTCGTGTAAAAAAAAACTACATATCCCTAATGAACAATTATAAATAGGAAAAAATATAGATTAATAACCAGAAGCAGATGCTCATTAAAACTGAAGTTCCTTGGTATAATTAAAAACTCTCCAAGCAATTAAAAGCTACCAGGCAAAAGGCACCCTTTGTGCCTCCGGCTCACCCAGACAGCACCTGAAACACTTCCCGGCTTTCCCCGAGTGGCACCAACCCGGACAGCCCTCGGGAGAGGCTCTGGGGGAGGGAGGCTGAGCCCCCCGAGGAGCTCCCCCGGCCGGGGCGGGGGGGCAGCTCCCGGAGCACTTACTTCTGTAGTACTGGTTCTTGGCCAGGAGGCAGCCGGCGGAGGGTACCGAGGCCATGGCAGCGGCGGGACGGACGAGCAGCCTCTCTCCGGGAGGAGCCTGCGGGGGGAAGGACGCGCTTTGCCGGGGGGAGCCGCGCCCGGCGGCGGGGGGCGGCCGCAGCCCCCGGCACCGACCCAGCGGCCCCCCGCTCCCCCCGGGGCTCACCTGCGCTGCCCAGGGAAAGCAGCGTCGGCGGGGAAGGAGGCAGGAAGGTCACCGGGCTCCCCTCCGCAGCCAGTGCCGCCCACCCCCCGGGCCGCCCCTATATGTGCGGCGGCGGCGGCGGCGGCGNTTTTCTGTAGTGCGGGGCCTAAGGGCTGCTGCGCTAGTTACTCTCCCCGCGGTGGGGAAGAGGAAGAGGGGGATGAAGCAGACAAACACCTGTTTCGCTAGATATTTAATTTTATTTGTAAATACACACAGCACTATGCACACACACCGGAGAAAGTGAAGTCAAAGGAATGCTTTCCACTCTAATGGTAACAAGTGAAACCCATGATTAATCTAAAGTCTTTGTAACGTTAATGCTAAGTCCCAGATCACCAAATAAGTTTTTTTCTTCACACACATAAATGCATAACTCTCTCTGAATGTTGTAATCCTACCTCATGGCAAAACTTACCCTGCAGCGTGATACCTCACCACTCAGAGTTGTCAACAGAAAAAGTAAAAAATAGGTTTGGCTATTTGAATTGCTCCTGCTCCACAGGGAAGTGTTTTATCATTGTTTTTCATAGCAGGAGTTGTGGGTAAGAACGCAGCCATGTGTGGCATGTAATACCGTGTGACGGCAACGTATCTGACTCCGTGAGTAGTGCGTCCTATCTCAAATGATAAGGACATAGTTCATAATAGCTCCTAGCATATTTGCAAGGAAGTAAAGAGTACTGCAGGGGAAATGCCTGTAAAATAATACTTATACAGCAGTTTTATCAGATAAGCATAGTGTATTTTCCTGGGCCTTTTTACTTACCTGCTGTCAGAGTCTTGACAACATGGAGGGCTTTCCTGGGTAAAACCTTTGTCAAATCTGCAAGACTGACACAGAAAATACTTTGCAGCTGGGTTGGTACCAACATTAGTACCAGTTACGCTGGATGTTTATCTTGTTATGTAAAAAAGCACTGTAAGAGTAGAAAATTTTACATATTTTTTTATACCCCATTCACAGCATATGTCCCTACCCACTGTTACAGCTCCTTATTTATGGATACCTAAATGTAGCTGAACTATTAGCTCCTTGTATCAGTCACCTCTTTTCTGGCTTAATAATAAATTTCCATTTTGAGGCTTGTTCTATTTTTGGGCAATAAACTTCTGCACAGCCCATTTGTTTTTGCCACTGTTAATGCCGTCTGGGCACTCTGCTGAACTGTCAGATCCATTCCTGAAAGAAGGGAAGCTTCTCCCGAGACAGCCGTAGGAAGTGCTCCTCTTGGGCTGTGGGGGTGGGCATTTGTAGTGATAGCACTGTGTCCTGGATGGAGCTAGTAACATTATCATTTATTGTATCTGCCGTTCCCTTTCAGATTTAAGATCCTGTTTTAATCAGTTCATAACTTTGTTGAAGCCACTACTTTGTCATAAAAACTGTTTAGGCTCTAACATGCCCATGGTCTAGGCATTGTATTCGGCAAGAAAGCAGACAAAAGTGGTTCTATTATGATCCACATGAATATCTATCTCTATTGGAGCCATGCCAAAACACTCAGGAGCTGGGGAACACTAAGCCCGTGAAACTTTAAATTGCTTCACAGCTGCCTGCATAGTATTTTACTACACCCTTTAGTGTACATGACCATTTTACCAGGTTTTTTTTCTGGACCCCTGTTTCATGCATTGCACTGGAATAGAAAGTACTTATTTAATGAGAAGTTTTCCACCATTTCTCCCACGCAATCTGGCATTATGTCCTATCTATTGTATTTTCTTCAAGCAATGTTCTGAATACAGAACTACAGATTTTGTCAGTGGTTTTTCTTCCATGTTATTTTGACAGAGTGCTTCTAAAGTGCTTGCACATTTATTTTTAAGCATTGCTGCAAAACTAAGGCATGCTATTATCGTCAGTTAACAAGTGGGAATTCTGAGATCCAAAGGAGCTAAGATAAAAGAATCCACAAAGCTTAGGTGTCTCATATGACAGCAGTCTAGGACTTTATTTTTTTATAATTATTTAGTACTATCCCACACTTCATTTAGCGACTTACAGCTCTCATTCACTTCAGATCCAGATTTAAGCAGTCAACACATTGATAAATCAGATTCTCATCAGAAATTGAAAAAATTGGTTAGTGGCCTCCTATGATAAATGTAAGTAACTCACTTAGCATCAGTTAAAAACTATGGGGTAAGGTTATAATTTAGCTTTGAAGACAGTGTTCAGTTGCCTTAACCACTGACCTGTTCTTTTCTCCCTGGAAGCCTTTGCTGCATTCACTATTCAACTTCTGTCACAAACATGGAAGAAGTCCTACAAAATGCACTCTATAATCTCTTTAACTTCACAAGCTCAGTTCCTATCCATGCTTCAAGCCAAAAGAGGCAGGGGTCCTATGAAATAAATAGTACATAAACCCCAATTTGATAAAAATGCATTTACAGAAGGAATATTTTCAGCCTTTTGACTGGCTAGATTGTGATTTTAACAACAGTGTTGATTTACCATTTGTGTATGCATAACTATAAAATGGATGAAACACTGACTTAAATGTCATCCCATGAATCATTGATACTTATCAAAAGTATAACTTAAATCTAACAATTAAATCAATATGACCCATTAAATAAATAAATCTCCCACCTAATCCTGCCATGATTACCTGGTATAACCCCTTTGTAGACATTAAAAGCAAAACAACATTCACAACAACCAAAACAAAAGAACAGTCTGTATTAAGCTTCACCTTGAAGCTGACCTGTTAATTATTCACTAGACACTCTTTATCTAATAAACTTAGCTACTCTTTCTGTTCTTGGAATATCTGTGAGCACCATGCAAACCTTTCTGCAGACTTGTTTTGGGTGTTTTCTTCCATGCAGTTTTGTGACAATATTTTACTTTTCCTTGTTACTTAACCTTGTGGAAGAGTAGTGTGGGATTGGAAATTACACAGTATTGCTTCGTGGGTGTGTCCTTCAAATGACTGTATGGGTACTCTGACATTAATTTTTAAAGATATGTCAACAATTTCAGTGAAAGCATCTTTCCACATACATATGCAGAAAAGTACATTTTTGGCATGTCAGGGTGGATTATTCCCTCCTCCCAAGCTTCTGGAAGTGCTGATTTTGCACTTTTTCATTGCTATTGTGGTTTAACCCCAGCCAGCAACTAGGCACCACACAGCTGCTCGCTCACTCCCCCCGTGGTGGGATCGGGGAGAGAATCGGAAGGGTAAATGAGAAAACTCCTGGGTTGAGGTTAAGACAGTTTCATAGGTAAAGCAAAAGCTGCTCGCTCAAGCAAAGCAAAACAAGGAATTCATTCACTACTTCCCATGGGCAGGCAGGTGTTCAGCCATCTCCAGGAAAGCAGGGCTCCATCACACGTAACGGTTACTTGGGAGAACAAACACCATCACTCCAAATGTGTGTTGTCCCCCCACTTACTTCTTCCCCCAGCTTTATATACCGAGCATGACACCATATGGTGTGGAATACCCCTTTGGTCAGTTGGGGTCAGCTGTCCCGGCTGTGTCCCCTCCCAGCTCTTGTGCACCCCCAGCCTGCTCGCTGGTGGGGTGGGGTGAGAAGCAGAAAAGACCTTTCTGTGTAAGCACTGCAGTAACTAAAACATCCCTGTGTTATCAACACTGTTTCCAACACAAATCAAAAACACAGCCCCATACTAGCTACTATGAGAAATTTAACTCTCTTTCAGCCCAAATCAGCACAATTGCCCGGCCCATCCACAATTAACATTTCAATCAAATTTTATACAGAAAGTATAAATCACTCTTATTTCAAGGGAATTATGTCTTGATTTGACAGTATGACTCTCCATGAGAAGACTGAACTTCCCTGGATAGTGTTTTGTAATTTTCAGAGAACTTTCAGAAATGTTTCTTTCATGCAACTTTCAGGAACTCTAATTATTTGCTGTCTCAACAAATTGTTTTGCATACTTGTTTTGTCAAATTTTGAAAGGAGTCTATAAAAAGAAGCTGGCATTATAGAAATTAAGTGGCTCCACTATGTAAAGTAACAAACCACTATGCAAAATTGGTTACTCAAACCTGTTTGGTTTGTTAGCTACTTCCAAGGAACAGTGCCATCACTTACCTTTTTAATTCATTTGTTTTACTCTTTAAATATTCCTCCAAGCCAGAGAGCTCAGCAGGAATGCAGGCCCACCTATCAAAACCAAGAGGATTTGAGGAACTGATGAAGAATTAAAAGGCAGTGTGCAAGGTGGCAGGGGAATGGAATTTTATATTGTACATAGTCTGCAAAGGAGACACAGGGCCATAGAGCTGCTGGGGAGAGCCTGAGCACAGAAGGGACAGAGAAAGCCCTTCTCTTGACTACTGCAGTGTGCAGCACTGCTGCAAATCATCAGCTTTGTAGTAAAGACTACTCTCAGTAGTGAAGTGATTGTTTACTCGCAGTTCTGTCACTTTTTTAATTATTAATATTTTTAATCCTTACTACAAAGGTGAATGGAATACTCTGAAAAAAAAAATAATGAAGAGAAAAAGATTTTTTTTTAATTCCTGACCACTTAAGATATCAGATGAGATGACACTGAAAGCAAAGGGTAACTACCGAACTCTAGACTCCATGCAGCATCCTCTGAATGATGCACATTGCCTGAAATGTCAGAAAAGTAGGGAAAACACTTATTTTGACCTATGAATTGAACTGCCAAAATATTGGAAAAGGCTATACACATTGCTAAATTTTTAGTACAAGTTTGTGCACTTACAGTTAAATACATCAAGTTTTCAAAAGATGTTACAAGTTTCTCTTCATTCAGTTCCATGTCCTGCGTAGCACTACACTCATAAGAAAAGAAAATCATTATAATGTATGTCATTTTAGCTATATGTTAGCATTTAATTGAAACACAACTGAAATTTAATTCTGTTCCCTGACAAGGTTCCCTGGCATTAACTTAAGGGTTAGCTAATTTAATGTAACATCACTGGTGCCTGGTGTAAGAGGTCCAGAGCCCAATATGCTTGCAAACAAGTAAGTCTTTCCTAGGCATCCATCTGCAGACTTACAGTGTTTAGCATTAGGGTGTAGGTGGCT
The DNA here is from genome assembly GCA_013400875.1 of Anhinga rufa. Classification (NCBI taxonomy): domain Eukaryota; kingdom Metazoa; phylum Chordata; class Aves; order Suliformes; family Anhingidae; genus Anhinga; species Anhinga rufa. Next base: position 17,071 of record VZTV01057119.1, read on the forward strand.
AATTAGGGTCCTGTTATTGTGTTTCTTTAGATCTTAATGAATCTGGTGTGATTACGGTTTCCATCTCCACAGATGCTGCTGGTGGGAAGTCTTTTGCTCAGGCTGCTGCAAAGCTGCCTCTGCACGCCCAGTGCCAAGTCTTTTAGCACAGCAAGAGCTCGTGCACAGGCACAGAATGACAGAATCATAGAATGATAGGAGTTGGAAGGGACCTCAAGAGATCATCTTGTTCAATCCCCCATGTGAGCAGGCACACCTAGAGCAGGGGGCGCAGGACCGCGTCCAGGCAGGTTTTGAATGTCTCCAGGGAAGGAGACTCCACAGCCTCTCTGGGCAGCCTGGGCCACTGCTCTGGCACCCTCACAGGAAAGAAAGTCTCATTCAGATAACTAGGGAGGGCTTTCTGCCTGAAATATGCAACA
>VZTV01057124.1:239-12190 GCA_013400875.1 Anhinga rufa
TAAATATAGTTAGATTTACATTTAAGTGGCAAACAGTAACAACAAATAGGGCAAACACAAACCATCAGCTATCAGGAAACTATCAACAAATAGCAACAGTTACTAATATTCAATATAGTATTGGTAAAAATCAAACTGATTTAATTCAACAGAAAGACGGGTCAAGGATCTGAATGAGGATTTGGCCTGCAGCAAAATAAATTTAGAGTTTAGCACATGCAATTATCTCAAGCTCAATAGCTTTATTATCCAATTACTGTATAGTGAATTTTTCTACACCTTTCCAAATAAGCAGCAGATGTTCCAGCAGCAAAAAACTGCGTAGACTAGTAATGATACACAACTCATGACATATTGTACCCAAGGGCACAGAAATATTTTGATTAAGCAAGTATTTTTGTGGCAGCTGTACAACAGGCAGACTAAAACAGTCTTTACCAAGTCACACAAAAATATACTAACTTGTCATGGTTTGGAGGAAATCAATGACCTAGTAGTAAACTAAATTTCAAGGAAGCACATTACCAGAAGCTGTTATGAAACAAAAAAAACCAAACTATTAGTTTAGCAACAGACTAAAACCTATTGTTAACCATAATCTTAGCAGAATTTATATTTTAAAAAACTATTCTGCATCACCCTAGTTATAGTCAATAATTTGTTTGAGGTAAGAGGGAGTATGGACCAATTGTTAATCCCATGTAGTTTTTAGCTGGACCATTCTGAAATGGGTAAGAAGAACTTTCAAACCCAGCTCCCCTATCAAAAAAGTGAGCCAAAATCACTATTTACTATTATAAACCAATGAAGAATAGCGTTACAACTTGACCAAACTAATGCTAGATATTGTTAAATGGGTTATCTCAAATCCATTCAGGCCACAAATAGCGAGTAGCCAGGATAACACCTTAATTTCATTTGTCTGATCAAAATAGATTGTTGGTTCCAAAAAATTAAACAGATTTCTGTGCTTCTGACCTTTCCTGCTTACTAATGCTGTTTCTTATTTACACATGCATTTCAAAATCTGTAATTAAAAGGTTTTAGGAGAGTGAAGTAGCTCAGGGGAAGTCACCACATTCATATTAACAGCAGAGTGGGGGACAAAGCAGAAACCCTGAAGACAAAGGAGCTATCAATACAAGGAAATTAAAAATATGGCTGCATCACTAAGCCCAAGTCATAGCTAGAGTGTTTCATCAAGATCGATGATGCCTATAATCAAAAATGTTCCATCCCCATTTAGCGTCCTTATAACCTTAACATCCATCAAAGCAGTAAATACATTATGAAAGCAAAGATCATATTCAGAGGCTGTGCCTAATGTGACTCTAAAGAAGCATTTTTGAACAGTGAATTACTCTTTTAATGTTTTTCCTTTCCAATTTACTCTGATAGAAACTGTTAAAGTAATGTCAGATGTGTTGGCATATAAAGAGACTCTTGGCAAGGAAGAAGTACAAGTTTGTTTTATATTTGTCTTACTTCCTCTAGCACTCAGATAATGATTTTAAAATTTATCTCATTCCTTCATTTTATGTTTAGGGACATTAATGCCATACTGTCAGTGCTTTAAAAATAAAACCAGTGGCATTCAATAACTTCTGTAAACAATCTTTAATAAAGGTCTAGAGCTCAAGTGGATAGTGAGAAGGTAATAAAACGCCTAATACCACTTATAGGTCACATTATATGACAGTTTATTTTAGCTCATCTGAGCAATGGTATGGGACAGCTAATACCATTCTCTATCTCCTTAGTCATAGTTTTAGAATTTGTAACACTATCAAAGTTGGTTTTCATATCTTCTTCTAAGACTTTACAAGACCAAACTGTCTTTTCCTTATATGCATACATGAAGCTCAAACAAGCTTTATTGGTTTAGTAAATTGGTTTTAAATTAAAAATTAGGCTTCACCATAAATCTGTATTTCAGTTTTTCAAAGGACTTTAAAAGATGCCAGTGTAACATTGCATGCTACTACTATGCGTAGGGAATTGAAAGAAAAAGCACAGGGCTCAAGCATCTCCAGTTAACCTTATCTGAATTGTGTATATCCCACACCCAGAAGGCATACTAGCAAAGACAGTGAAATGATGGGTAGTTAACATGCTTGTCAGCAAAATCATCTCTGTACAACTAGGAATCACACTGATTTGATAGGGTACACAAGCACGTAGTGGGGTATATTACATGGGCAAGGTAAAATATCCTTCAAAACTAGTTTTGATTGGCTGAAGAGTTGCTCAGTGGATGTCACAAGTTGCCTGAACCTTTCTGGTGCCTTTGATAGAGAAGGATAATCTTGATTTAGGTCCAATCAGGTGTTTACTAGAGGATTTGAAAAGTGGAAGCACCATATTGCAGGCTTTAGTTGAAAGCTTTGCCCTGAAGAGCCAACATTCATATGAAGTGTGTTGCATTCCATAGCCTTGTCTGGAAACCTGCAGAATCTTAAAAAAGAAAAAAAACTTCAAATTAAGAACTTCAGCTAACATGCTGAAAGCTCTCATTCACATTTTGTTCAAGGAATGAACAAAGGTTTGGGCTGAACCAGCTAACCTTAAAGTAATGTGTCACATATTTCTGCACAGTTGCAGACCTGTTAGCACATACTTCAACATCGTGAAGAATTCCAAAAGCATGAAAGAAACAATTTTCAAGAACTATTAGTGATTTGGCGTACTTCAGTTCCTAGGTGCCCAGCATATGTAAACTAGAAAGAAACTGGTTTTTAGAAAACTTGTGGCACATACCTTCACAGCTGGACAATTTTCCTTTAATGAACAATTTACATCAGCATAGCATTTGCTAAATAGTTCAGATGAATACAAAGGTAAAAATTAATATCTGAAGTGCAAAGGACTCATTTCACTTCATCCAAAACACAACATCCCAATGTTCTGTCATTGGCTTCATAAGGACACTTAGCTGCCAATCATCATAAAATATGAGAAGAGAAGTAATGCGCATACCTGATATCTAGTGCTCGGACACATCTCTGAAAACCTACAGAAGTGTCTGGGGATGTCAGAAACATTAGTTCAAACAAATCCTGATGTTGGGTTGTCAATCAAGATTGCCAGAAGAGTACCATAACCACTGAACCAGAGTCTGCTGTAAGAGGCACTCCTCTCAGCCCAGACCATCAAAACAACCTTGTTAAAATGGCTTAAATGTATAGTGACTGGAAGATAGGAGTGAGTCACCTCACTGCCAGGCTACAGAATGGACAAGTAAAATACTAAAGTGAGATTAAAAAAACCCACAGTTTCAAAAGAAGGGAGCAGTAGATCACTTACAATCTAATTGTAAAGCCAATTTTTCACAGACTGGAAGATTTCAGTTCAGGACAAACAATATAAATGTACCATTGAATCCTGATGTCTCTCAAGAAAAGAAACCCAGTGTACAATTTTCTGCATGGCACATTTACATTTATTTAGGTACCAAATTAAATATTCTGTTTGGGTTAATTGTCTGAAAGACTTTTAAGATGCTGTTTTGAACCAAAACCAGATTTTTCTACAATATTTCACATAAGCAAATTCCACTAGTATGGAATACACTGTAAATATGAATTTTGAAATAATGTCGATAAAAAAAAAAAGTTGCTTTTGGAACACAATATACTGCCCCACATCTCTACTGCATTTAATGTGATGGCTCAGCAGAGAAAGCCCTAGTTGTTTCTTGTTCCCATGAAAGAAAAGACAGACTTTCCACATGTTAAGGTTTGTTGGTTATGGCAGAAGGATGTTATATTGAAACGATCATCCCTAAAATTCAACCGTAGTGTCCTTATACACTGTTGAAAAATTAATATAATATGACAGTCATGAACCTCAACAGAGAATGCAGTTGACATTTTCTTTCAGCAGCATACTCCGACAAATTACAGAAACTGAGTTTGAAAGACCAGTCACTGAGGCTGAAATGCCTTGCAGGGAGACAAAAAAAGTGTTCACGGTATAGTTGTCATAGAAAAATATCTCCTGATTTTTATGGCTTTAGACTGCCCAAGACCAAGGACACGATCAAATATCTAGTGTTATGCACACACACACACACACAGAATTAAAATAGTTCAAATCCAGTTAAATAGCATCTCTCTGAATGGTTTAGCATTTATTAGAAACTGTGACTGCTCTCTTCACAAAAATAAATACTAAGAAGAATTAACTCAGACTATTTCATAACTATTCCCCTCTCTGGAATTCTTCACAAACCTTTTCATTTTTATATCAAGAGTATCCTTGCATGCATGAGGAAGTGCTTGTTCTACAAATTTAAACTGCTGTGGATTGTAGCTTCAGGGCTGGTTACTATATTCTTCTGCTAATCTCTCAGTTAGAGATGTCTTTTTTAATCTAAGAAAATTCATACTCTTCACCGATCCTCAAAACTGTAGCATCAGCTTTTGGGAGATAAATACTGGAATTCATTTACTTTCAGAACTTGGCTTCCAGTATACTGCACTGCGTATTATACTTCCTGCCCTTTCACAACAGACTGAAATGGAAATGTATTTGCAGTTTTTCTTTTAAGGAGTCAGTGATCAGCAGTGACACAGTAACACAGAACAGACTTCTGAAAATTCAGTACCATTTAAAAATGATACTGATAATATAATGGCAGACAGTTTTAAAAAGAAAAATATACTTTCATCTTACTGAAACTTCTAGATGAGCCTACTCTATCTAATGATTGCGACAGGCCCAAATACTATTCCTTCTTTAAATCTCTCATTGCATTGTCTTCCAGCCTCCCCTTTTGGAACTGCTCTTTTAACCCAGCATAACCCTCATTTTTCCATTTGACAGCTTCTGCAGAAAGAAGAATAGAACAGAAGAAAAAAGCTCCTTTCTGCATATTTGGTACAATTTCAGTGTCCTCCCCCAAGCTGTAATATTTAGGAACTCTGTGTGCTTTGTAAGCACTTTTCTCCATACTAGCCCATGAAATCTTTCTCTTAATTTCTGCTCTATTGGATAGGATGGTCTGAATCATTTCATTTGTAGCTAGCACATAATAAAAACACCCAAGCTGAAGACATAATTTAGCATTTTACTAAGGTATCAAAATTAAGAATCTAGGAAATTTAGGCTCCACATACGACCCATTATCCCTAGTAGATAATTTCCTAATTATTCCTTCCTTGTGAATTCTTGGTGTACCCCCTCCTTTCTACGTCAAGTGTGTCCTTGCATGCATGAGGCAAGTTAAGCCTGGATTCATTCTACTTCGAGTAGCCATTTATCTATGCAATTACAAACAAGTTTTCTGTGCCTCTTACATGTGAAACTTCTTTAGTATAACACATTTTTCAAAACATTTATACAAGTCAATATTCAGGCAAGACCACTCAAAGACAACATCTTCAGTAAGTGCTATTTTGACCTCATAACAACTTTGTATGTCAAAAATATAATGGCTTCTGCTAGGACTCATACAAAAGTGCAAGTTTTTTTTTAAAAAAAGGTTACTTATTGCTCTACTGCTCAAAATAGAAAGCAGATGAGCCACTTTTATTTAAAATACTTTCTTCAGAAACAGAACTATTCAGACTGGGAGGGGAATAGACAGCTACAAGCAGCTGTAAAACAACTAAAACTATCATACAATTTTAACTACATCCATTACCGTTGCTTCTTCTTAAACATGATTTTCACTAAAGAGATCTGAACGCATAGTTATTATATCCTCTATGCCACATAAATAACTTAGGAGTCTAAGTCCTTGTGAACTTAGGCAAAAAGGTATACAAGCACATAATTACGTTTAAAGATCAGATTACCTAAGAAATAGGACAGATACCAGGACATTTCAGAAGTATTTTAAAAACTGAGATGTCCCTATAGAACTAGTGGAAGAGATAAGCCATACACAGAATACGGTTTAGATTAAAAGAATATCAATTATATATTAGCATTTTATCTATTAGAAAGAGGGTATCTTTAGCCTCACTGTAACACGCAGAATTAGATTTTTCTGATTTTCATTTTAAATCAGTAAAATGTTAACACCATAATAAGAATTGGACAAATTCTTAAGGAAACTCTTCAAAGGACTGACAGAATTTTCATTATAAAACAAACTCACAGGAACTGCAATATATATACCAGAATGAATCTTATTTAAACTTAAGCACAGAAGTTTTTTGCTTGATTACAACAGCTTAGATCTGACTCACGCTGGTGTTATTTTATTTGATGCCACAGGCTTATACCAGGAAATAGCCTTTTTATTACAGGATCTTCTAATAATCGGATGCATCAAACTATAGCAACATCAGCATCCTCACCTATGAGGGACAGAAAGAAGATGACATATGCACAGCCACTCACATATTGTGGGGATTTGAAGTCTGAAAAGGATGACAATCTCGGGAGCACTGTGGCTCAGTTGTTTTTCCCTGCCTGTTACTGCTCCCTGCCTAACAGCATGGCACTGAACAACTAGCAAGGAATAGGCAGTCTGTTGCCCCAGAAAGGAGGTGGTGCCCTGGCCCTGCAGTAATGCCAATGCACCTTCTCCAGCGCACACGTTGCATGTTCCTCTCTCCCCTGGCAAGAGTGCCTGGGCACCTCCAGCTCCCCCTCATGCTCACAGTGGTGGGCAGGATGGCTTACATGGGACTGCATAGCAAGTTCAAATGAGGAAGAGCAGAGAAGCGCAATAAAGTATTGTGTCTGAGTGCTCCTTATCTATTGCGGGGTACAGAAGTTGCTTCAGGCATACTGGAGGTACCCTAAGAAAGCAGTCCCGAGGGCTACAAATGCAGGACTCTGTTTCCAACTGGGATTGGATCTGCACTGTTCCTACAGAATTTAAAAAAACACCCTGTTTCTATATTCAAGATAAAGGATGATCGACTACTGAGAATGCTACTCCAACATCCTAGAGGTGGGTATTCAATTTCTGCTGCAGTACAGAATACCTGTTCAACTTTCAGTGAGGTACTTTATGGCTGGTTCAGACAGACAGGATTTAAAATGCAAAAATAATAAGATGATAGAATTAGACAAATTGGGTGCTTTTGAAAATCCTATTGCATGATTATCTGTATCTCTAAGCATCTTAAAATCTGAGAGAGCGCCTCTCCATGCTTCCACTTAATATCACCCTAATTCATAGAGATAATGCAAGGACATCTATAATTATAAAGAATTGGGATATTTAGCTCTCTTGCCATCCCAGGTATCCAAGGTGCAACTTATGGTATAGTATGACAAAATCTTTTCCTTCCTAAAATAGCATGCTAGAAGTCTGACTCGTCACTGCTTCTTCCAACTCAAGTGTTAGATGGTTTCAAAGGAAGCAAGCAGCAAGACTGGATGAAAGAAAATGGTTCCTCATACAACATGCAGTTAAGCTGCTGAAAATCTTGGCCAAGAAACATTTTGGATGCTTAAGGATTACATGGGTTCAAAGAGAGACTAAACAGACTAGCAGGAAAAAAATAATCCTCTGAAAGATGCTAAACACACAGAAACCACCTCTAGCTCCAACAGTTCCCGTGCTGCAAAGTGTTAAGGGATGGAAGAGTATATATGCTTGCCATGTTTGTTATGCATTTGTTTTCATTCAGACAAAGAATACTTCCAAAGCAACTCCTATATTCCTGTACAAAGTCATTAACAAAATAACTAACATACATTAAGAATCTTTTTCGCTCACCACAGTTCATCCTCTCATTTCAAGTTCTATTTCTATATGCCAAATAAAAATGTTTATGGAGTCTTTCTATTATTTAGACAAATCCAAGTGCTGTCACATCCATTCCTTGGCATGGCTGCAATAACCACACTAAAAATTAGGATACCAGATAAAATTAAGCACTTTGGCAATTGAAGTTGGATTATCTCAGCACTAAATTCATTGCCAGCAATGGACACAGCAGGAAAAAACAGTGTGAAATGCTTGCAATCGAGTTTACAAGCAGCTGTCTGCACACAGGGCATCTTCCGTTGTGTCTCAAAATACAAGGAATAGAGTACCTTTACTGTGATGGCACACGAATAAGCAAAATAACTAACAAAAAGAGTATTAGGGAAAAAAGAGAATATTAGGAAAATGCTGCAGAATCTTATTAACTCCTACCAGTACAAAACCCTTTGTACAAACATTTTTCAAACCCATGAAAGATATCACTGAAAAAAACCCTGAAATCAATGAAAGGATACTAAAACCGAATTTGGATGATTCATTTTGACAGCTTCAGTTTTATTTTAATGATGATTCAGATACACATATATTAGCATAAAATTAATAGTTTTTCAGGTTGCAAAGGTTAGATGGGATTATTTTAGTCTTTTGGGGGGGGCTTCCCCATGAAAATGCTACTTGTATTTTGCTACTTCCCCAAGAATGCTACTTGTATTTTCAAACTCAATGGACTTTAACCAAAACTGTTGCATGAGTGTTGTGACTACTGGAAATCATCACATTTGTAAAATAGCAAAATAAAAGTCAGAAAGATTTTACTGTACTGAAAAATGTGTACATGTAGTAGAGGAACACAATGGGAGGCTGAACAGATAGGCCTGTAGTTCTGTAATTCTCAATAAGATATTAGGAAGTAGCCAAAAAATGACAATAATACTGCAGAAGTACACAATGACCACATATAAATATATTTTGTATCTGGTTTAGTAAGAGTATTCTTACGAGTTGAGATTCAGATGTATGAGGAACAAATGTTTAGGAGAACCCAGAATTTCTGAGGTTCTAATTCATACGGATGCTTTTCCAAAGCCCACTAAGACTAAATGGGGAAAAAAATTGCTTCAGAAATACTTTTTAATCAGTTATGTCACCACTGTCCTAAATTATTTAACAAATTTTCTTATATTCCATCTTTGCTTTTCAAAGAACACTATCTCAAGCAAGTTTAATCCATCTCCAGTGGGATACAATTCCTCTTTCAACACTTGGACTACAAAACCCTCTTAGAAGAAAGCTCCTCATTTCAGCTTTCAGTGCCATATTACCCTTGTCATGCACCTGAACTGCAGCTGAGACCAATCCTCAATCTGTTTCCTATGGGAAGACAAGAATGGCAAAAAGAACTGGGAAATAAGACGCTGTGGGTGAAACAGAGGTGAATATATGGGTTTGAGGTTAAGCGAAAAGAAAGTATCACATCCTAATCTTAAACTACTGGACACTTCAACAGAAGAAAATTAAATAGGGTCCCTGGGGTCTGGACCAGGACAGCTTCTGCATGTAACAATTCTGAAAGAACATCTTGTGTCCACCCTCCGCGGCTGGACTAAGGCCCCTATGAGAAACTACAGCCATGAGAAAGGCTGAAACTGAATCACATGGCACTGTTCAGAAGTACCACATTAAATGGCTTTCAACTGGACTGTTTCTATCCTTTTGCTTCTACAAAATATAAATGATTTCTCAAGAAGCCGCAAGATCTAACTGCTTCCAAAGAAGCGTGGTAGTTGAAAGAAAGCCAAAGCTGATAATGCTTGTACAAGCAGTTATTTCCACACTTCTCATCTGTAGGCTCCATTAATGTCAGAAAATTTTTGGGTTTTTTTGTCTGGTTCCTTTTTATTTTCTATTTCTTTTAAGAGAAATAAGCAATTTAATGCTATTAGTGATGTACCCTCCTAAGCATGTCACCTAGTGTGATGCCAATTTAGAGACTCAATTGCTTGGAGGATAAGTTGAAAAGAAAATAAGTGTTCTGAAACTGTGGGAAACATAGTGTGCTATCCTGACCATGCTGCTTTTCGGTTTGATGCTGATTTGAGGCTCAGGGGAACCCTCGGAGGCTAAGTTAAACACTGTGCTGAACTAAGCAGTCACTGGAAAGTAGCACAGTCTGGATTCACCTCCTGAACAGTTTCAGAACACTTTTGTTCTTTTCAACAACTCAGTTGTACAGCACATAAGCTTTGGAAAAAAATGAACTATAAAGCTGAGCTATGGTGTAACGGAGCTTGGCACTGGCCAGGGCAAGATGACCCTAGCAAGTACAAGGGGAAAACATAGTTTTATAGGATTTGAAGCGCACTGAGTAAATCAAGACTTTCAGATCTATTTGTCAAACTTTAACAAAATTTTACTTCCATTTAAGATATAAATACACTACAGGTTAAAATAAGGCCTATAACTATGACCACACAATTTCAGGGCACTTCAGAACTCCAGCCCTGCCTAAACAAACAGCAGGGCAGGAATGGCAAGCCATCCAAATAAGTTGTATATGTTTATTGCTGCATTTCATCAATATGCTGGATTTGCTGTTTGTATGTATTCCATAAATCAAAAGGTTGCTTTCAAGGATTTGTCTCAAGTGTTACTCTCCTCCTTTTTTCAGGATGCAAACCTACTGTATCACAGATAACTGCTGCCAATCAATATTACTGAAAAGCAATTCTTCAAGGATATTAAAGGCTAAAATTTGCATAACAGCTACCTAGACTATAGATCACAGCTGGGTCAAGGTGCCTTTGCACTCAAAGTATATACACACACAATAAAATGTGGTGGTGCATGCTTCAAGGAACTGACAGTCTAAATGAGTGACCTAACAGATAGGTAAAGATGTGAGAGACAGCAGGAAAAAAATACGAGATCGGTTATGGACTCAAGATAATGTGAGGAGCCCCATACATAATCCTGCAAGGGTACATGGATGCAAGAAATGCAAGATTTGCTTATGATGTCAGGAAGGGATGTCACACCTTGTTTTGCACTTGCTCACCAATCAAGTATTGGATGCAATCTCAATGAGACAAAGGCAAAGCACTTGCAAATGCACTTTGACAGCATATTCCAAGGTTAACACACCAAAGGAACCAGACGCATATGTGCTTGGGGGATAGAACAAAACATCAGCCTGACTGATTTGCTCTAAACCTGTTCACGCAGGTGTCTGTGAGGAACACTCCAAGCCACTTATGTAAAAACAAAGTTCTAAACAGAATTTGGTGACACCTGAATTTGTCTACCAGCACTGGTATTTGTTACCTATTAACCAGTTTGATGCATTTATTTGTTTATTGTGAGCAGACTGTGCCTAAAGATATTTGAAAATTACTTCTTCCATCACCGTGGTTTATCTGTTCAGGCCATACACTATTTACACACTTCTAAAAACACAACTTCTTTAAGCTTCTCTGTATAAAGCCCTTGACAGTCATTCCTTTCTACTATATGCATTTGTGTGCTATTGAGAAATGCAATTATAAAATGCCCAAACCATTATGATGTATGTTGTCAGTGGCTGCTTAGGGACTTTTTATGTATTATTGATGAGTGTGTTAATATGTTTGCTACATATAGTCTAAACTTGAATATTGAAAATGCTGATGCTAGTTTGGGTATTTTGAGAGTCTACAGATGAAAAATTTTCTTGTTAGAAAGAATTCTGGTTTTTCCCTACCAAGTTTCTGTAGGCATCGATAACCTCCATTACAGTCATCTTAAAATCTAGTGCTGCCCACATGCTAACTGTTTTCCGTTAGGCATTGGTATCACAGCTATGGTGTAAATAGCAGGATAACAATTATTATCTTCATGGTATAAGGCAGTCTAGCTCTAAACAGGAAATGAAAGCAATTCTGAGCAAACTGAGAGTCTGGGGATCTCGAAATACTGATTCTCATGGTCATACCACAGCTAGTATTAGTGTACACAGAACCAATGTGTGTTTCTGCTTGAACATTAAATTCCTGAATGCTGCTACATGGCCCGAGCACCCTATGACCTTGTGACACTCTCACATGCAGTTTGTGTTCTCGCTGCCTCTTATCATTTGAAACCACAGAAACAGAGAAGAGCTAAGAAACAGGCTTGAGAGTTGCCTGAAACCTCTCAGGCAGAGGCATCTGTCGAGAAGGATTGCTGCTATCCAGAGTAGAAACTGCCAGGGCTACTGGACTGTTCCTGCCTATTTTGGCTTCTGTTGCTACCATCACAATAAAGG
>VZTV01057126.1:291-12100 GCA_013400875.1 Anhinga rufa
CACCCAGTTGCTACTTGGTGACCCAGCAGAAAGTTTACCACCTACTCACAAAGCCTCATTTTGAAGTACTATGCTTCTTGTAAAAGCAAGGAATCTTAAGCTTCTTCAGAGCATGGGCCATGTATTAAATGTGTGAACTGCTTGTGCACCATTGTACAAATCATAGCTTTTGATATGAAACTGTACTCCAGGAATAATTCATTTTTCAAAAAAAGTTATTATTGAGACTAAGGAAAAGTATTTAACGTACATACATTGCTTTCCATGGAAGCTTGCATGGAAATAAAGAAAAGAAGTTGGGACAACTCAAGCTGTCTGTTTCCCAGAAATGCCAAGAAGAGCGGTGCAGAGAAGGCATCGCTCTGTACGAATCAAAATCATGTTTACTGAGAAGGTTTTGATCTGTTTTATTTCCATCTGTAACTCTACTGAGAACTTCTGGAGGTCTCAGCCCAGTCCCTGTGCTGTGGGCTGCCCCACAGAATGGAGCGGGTCCTGCATAGATTTCAGCTTGTGGCCCTGGAACATGAGTATTTTTCATACATTTACTGAACTCCAGGTATAAGCTTCTCCTTTGCAGGAAGGACAGGTTATCTAATTTGGGGTGAAACGAACTACACAAGAGATGTCTTGGTTCTGCAGGGTAAACGCTGCCAATGCCCTGGCTGAAAGTGCACACATGCTGAACTCCCGTCAGTTGTCAAAGATGGCGTTACTCCTACTTCTCCGCTTGGTCTCTGTGTGGAGGTTGCCTCCCACAGAAGCATAATAGGCAGGAGATACCTGCCTGCATCTCCACTGCTTTGAGACGAAATCAAGGCAGGTAATTTCAGCTCTTTGAAGGTACGTTTGTGATAAAGACCCAGATTTTATGCTGAAGTGGATGACACTAATATTATTTGGGAGATAAGGGGTAGCCTTTGGCAGCAGACAACTGAGAGTTGTATCATCTTCAGCCAAAGTAGGAAGATTTTCCAGAGCTTGTCTGTTAGCACCTTGAATAAGCCCCCAACTTAAATCCACCTTGACTGAGTAAAAAGCAAAATAGATTATGTATGCACAGAAGCATACAAAAATATATTTAAATGTCTGTTCAGGTATCTAAATAACATTGTGAATAGAGTCTCGGTGTTTCGCTCTAAGTGAGGTGGAAACATTTGGCACAGGCCTGGACACTGAACTTGGATCTTCTGGGTCCCAGTCCACCGTTTCAATCACAAGACTATTAGTCTTTCTGAGTATGGATTTGTCTATCCCCTATGTCTTTTCCATCATCTCTAAACTTGAGTGACTCCTATGACTAATGTGATTGTAAGTCATAAAACATTAAGTTATGACACAATCAAATCAAAGCCAAGAAATTCATAGTTAGGGTGTAGGCTACATTCTTAAGTCAAAACCAGAAAAGCAACATTACAGGGTAAACAAAAGGATGAAGTGTCAGCCTTCATTTTTCATTTTTGGGCTCTTATCAGTTTGTATCAATTTAAGCCTTTTTTAAATAAGTAATTTCTTTGACTTATTTTTTTTCCCTCTAGGAACTGAAAATTATTCTGCTTTGAGGTCTGGAACCTGCCATACAATAAACACTACTTAATTGGGACATGCTTAATAGGGATGGCCACTTTAATGGGACATCTCCTAGGGAACCTATTTATGTTAATGAGACTGAATGACAATGACTGTTTCTTAAGTGGGGCAACAAAAAGAAAAAAACTCCACTTAACAGGGATGCACTCAGTTGTTACTAGTTTAAGTGTTTAACCAGGTGTTAAATAACTTTAAAATTCTGAGCTTCCATCTTTTAATTAAAAAATGGAAAAATAAAACATTTACATCATGATGAAATGTAGTGTTATTATTTATATAGTGGCATTTAGTACAAAGAAAGGGCCAGGCTGTTTTCAGCTATGCCAGAGATAGAAGTTCTCTTCTCCAAAGAGCTTAAATAACCCTTTTCTCCAAGCACAGAACTACCTGTAGATTGGATTTGTTCAGAGGTTCACTGCAAAAGATGGAAATAAAACCCACCTGTCCTAATTCTGAATTCTATATTTTACACTCTTACCCCAAATCTTTCCACTTCTGTAGTCTGAATAAAAAGATGGAAGCAAAACAATAAAAATAGGAACACTTCTTAAATCTAAGTGATCCTAAGATCCCTAAGAATAGATGTCTGAAGATTTCCAGGAGCCTCCAAAAGCCTGTAAGCCATTTTGAAGGTTATTCTCTTCCTGAAGATTTTTCGTGTTCTGTGGTTTCCTCTGAAAATATGTATACACATTTCAGGGGGGAACAAGAGACCATGTTAAGAAGTTGTCTTAAAAACAAAAATCCCATCTTAGATGACAGCTATATAAATTTGGGGACTCTCCCAGGCAAACCAAGACATCTGATTATGCCATTGTATCCTGTTTGGCAAAGGAGAGAGTGAAGGAAAGTGATAGACATGAGGGGCAGATGGAGTTTGCCTAATGTGTCTGTTCTTTTCTTCGCTGCCTTTGCAATTTAAGAATGTAGCAAAATAGCAGCTGCTCATAATTTCATGAATCAAGAAGTATGTAAATTTCAGCTACAAAATTTGTTGCATAGTTAGACACACACACGCACACAGAAAGATGAAAAAAAAAAAAAGAAAAACGATCTTGCTTGCATCTACAACTTTCTTAATCTGGCATGCAAATTCAGCTTTCAGGCCTGGTTCTCCTTTCCTCTCTGAGTGAACCAAGAGTGGCTCAATCGATTTCGCTGTCGTCACATAGGGCAAACGCTGTGGGATAATTGTGCTTTAAGGATCCAGCTAGTCTCTGCTTGTTCCCCTAATGCTAGCATGGAAGGACGAGCCTGGCATGAAAGGCTCCTTTCACACCCCTGAGCTACCATAGGGGCTTTTTGCTGTACCTCTGCGTCTAGGCTGCAGAGAGAGGTAAGGAAGAAAGAGTTTGTGAGAGGAATGTCTCCACGAGCAGGAAAGCTAGAGCTGTGAACTGTTACCTGAGGATGCTGACCACCACTACAAACTGAAATGGAAATCGTGCTGCTCGTTTTTGATCCCTAGCAGCCCCTGAATTACAAGATGAAGGAAGTGTCTTGAAATGTATCATCCAAATGTACGAAACACTGCTCAGAAAGAGCTGGGGATCAGGGCCTCCATATACTATACAGCTGGTTCTAGTTTTCAGACAAGATTTACTAAACACATGTAAACCGTGCATATCTGTTTGAATACTTTTTGTGCAAATAACTTCCTCTGTGGTCAAGCTGTTCCTCTCAGATCCAGGCTACAGATTTGTGCTTTATACTCATCACTTTTTTACCCTTGGATTTCCACCAGTATCGGTTCACACTCAGAGTATGAAACTGTGAAGAAGGGAGCTGAGTTTGGCAGCAAGAGTCAGGAGAATTTACAATGCAAAACACCGAGCAAACTCATGATAAAGGGCAGAAATCATCCCTGGCTCAGCTCCATCCAAGTCAGTGGGCCAGATCCTGAGCAGTTATAAATAGACACAATACTACATATTTTATAGGAGCTGCAACCATTTATATTATTTGGCCCAACAGCCTCTTATACAGGTACCACATTTCACCAATTCTAGTGGGGTTTCTCCTGATTTATACACCCTGAGCGAGCAAGCAGAGCAACGGTCTAACCAATTAAAACTGCCCCACAATTAGATCTGCCGAGCATCATGAATTCAAACTTTAAACACAAAGCAACAGCTCAAACTGAATATAAATAAGCAGGAGGGCAGTTTTATGATTGATGTTTTATTGGAATCGTATAAAAAAGAAAAGCATTTCACATATTTCATGGAGGTATTTTATGTGCAAATTTAATATGAATCCTCTTCTTGTTAAGCTCTTACTTGATCTATGTACTTCAGTATATAAAACACAGTATAGGACAACTACGAACAAGTTTATTAAAACAGCTTGGGCTCCTGTTGACATCACCAACCACACAAGTGCTTGCTCAGGGTTGGTGTGATCTTATCAGTCTCTCCTTATATTTCAGGTTACCTAGTTGCTCGTTTTCCCTATATATCTTTCATTGTTACAAGAATTCAACTCATGGGCAGATCTCTAAGATAAATCTGCTTGTCTGTTTTGGGAATATGGCTCTAGTTCTAATTTTGCAGACTTCGTTCAGGCAATACTCCCTTTGACTTCAGGGATTTTTGCCTGAGTAATCCTTTCAGAATTGGACTCTCCATGATTTTCATTTACTTAACAACTTGGCATTACATCTGTAAAATATTAGCCCCGTAATGTAAAATATCACATTAGACTTATGCATTAATCTAATCTATATATGAAGCTTGATAGTCAGTTCTGTTACACTGCATTATTGCAATTCCAGGCATTCTGTGTCGCTTCAGATTTATACTGATGATGTAAGAGAAATAAAAAGTGAGGTTCATAGAAAAAATTTGGTAACCCGTGTATGTGAAAAGAAAGTCTAAAATTTTAAACAAAATTTAAAATAAATCCCACTTTCAGATAAACCAGGTAAATGTTTCTCTGTCAATCACAAATGAAGGAGAGCACACAAAACAGGATAATCTGAAATAATCAACAAAACAATAAGCTATCAAAAAGGAAAAAGCAGGTCAAAATAAATATCCAAACTGCAATGTGTTCTCTAAAAATCCTTGAAAAAAGACAAATAAGCCATTTTTTCTTTTCTGTGTGACAGTTGCAGTCTGAAAAGTAAATAATTACTCTTTCATACGTGTTCATAAACTGCATTTATAAACACTTCACATAACTAAATTATATTTGTTTCCTCCAGGTTGGCTGCCCTTGAACATTTTTCTCCTCCTTTCAGTTTTAAAAATTTCTTTTATATAATCCTTTCATGAGAGCAGGTCTTATGCATATGGCCCTGATTCAGCAGCCAGCCCCACGCAGCAGGGCGTTTAAGAACACGTTAAACTAAGGCTTTGTATGTGCTTTGGTACTTTTAAAAACTGAATACTTGGAGACAACCCTCCAATACGTTATTCTTACATCTTAAACCCATTTACTTCTCTTTATGAATGCTTTCAATTTGTTTTACTCTTGTTGGGCCAAATCCAGCTTGCTATTTACAGAAAGAATACAACAAGATGAATAGGCTATGGGTCTGCGCTAGCCTACACCCCTGGAATCCATAGTGATCCTATCAATTCCCTTATAATTT
Source organism: Anhinga rufa (assembly GCA_013400875.1). Lineage (NCBI taxonomy): Eukaryota > Metazoa > Chordata > Aves > Suliformes > Anhingidae > Anhinga > Anhinga rufa. The sequence goes on from VZTV01057126.1 coordinate 5,477, forward strand.
CTTTGGATTCACGTCAGGTTAAAGCCCCAATCCAGGATAATGCCAAGCAGATGCAAACAAGGGCCAGCTTGTAAATATGGAGAATCATGGCCAGAATAAGACTGGATCTGTTTATTCCAAAGGAGAAGCTAATGTTTAGATATAAAAAATTATATGGATTTTTTTTTCCTATTTGGTAATCCATCACCACCTGAACACCAAAGAGGAAATGATGCAATGCCCAGGGAAAAAAAAATACATTTATTTCATACATGTTATTAAAGAAATACTGGACTGATATGCTCTCCCAAGCACTGTTGTTCCCTTCTGTGTGTGATGACAAGCACCCAGTGTGCCCTCTTCAAAAAGGAGGTTCTCAACACTAAAATGTTTCCTGTGGGACGCAGCATCAGTTTTGCCAGTATATGGCAGCCGTGGTGAGCTTACGGCTTCTTCTAAGGGTGTCTATTTTCTCCCTTTCTGCATTAACCCAGAATTACTGTTTCTCCTACCCTAGCATTCAAATGCAACAACCCCAAACACAGTTGTGTTTGCAGAAAATCACAGTTGTGTTTCTAAGAAAAGATGTGCTTCCCAAAATGAAATCTCACACTCATTATTGGAAGAAAAAACACCTCAAACATCCTAAACATCCCACATGACAATAAAGCCAGCTTCCCGGTTGCCCTGATAGCTCCAGCAAGTGCTGCAGCCCTGTGCTCAAGGCTCGGTTTTACAGCGGTGCAAGAGGCAGGCGAGTCAGTCTGTCTCGGTATCTCCCCATCTCCGCACACACCTGTCTCTCCGTCCCTGTACACCCGTCTGCCTCTCCTCTCCCGTCCCTGCGTGTTGCAACAGGGCCCAGGTGCGGACGCCTCTCCCCTTGGCACCCGTGTGCCGGAGCCAACTGTGCCGACGTGGGGCTGAGCCGCCCTGGGGATGGCCAGCACCGGCGGGGGACCCACCACGAGGGCTGTGACCACCGTGGGGTGCTGACAGGCCAGGAGAAGGGGACCAAAAAGCCCCGCTGGAGGAAGGGAGCAGAGGGATGTTCCCTTCTTCCCTCCCCGCATGAAGTGCTTGTGATTGGAAAGTGAAAGAAAAACCTCTTTTCTCTTTTCTTTTCCAAGATAGCGTCAGCTTTGCACTCACCCGCTTTATAGGCCGTGTCTGGAAGAGAATGAAAGGGAAACTGGTAGGTGAGGGAGCAGCCTTTGAGCTGCTTTATTTATGTATTTCCCTCCATCTCCTTCTTGCAGTTTCCCTGTTCTGCAGCCCATGAGATGCAAGTGTCTGACAGTCACCGCAAGATTTTTATCTCCCAGTGTCCACAAGTATTCTACAGAATAGAGAAACTGAGGGAAGATTCAGTGAATTGTTTCATGTCATGAAGAGCCCTGTGACAGCAGCTGAACGCAGCTCTCATCCCCAGCTACAGTCACTAAACCAGCTCTCCTGCCACAGGGGGAGCGGCACAAAGAAAGCACAATATAATCACCCCAGCTGAGGTTCAGAAAACAAAAAGGGATTTAAACTAATGCTGGTTTCAGCTCCTTATTCTTAAGTAATATGTGAGATGTTGGACCTGAGGATTCTGCAGAAATGGGGAGAAATACCTGGCTGGGACAGAGTTAGTGGCGGGGAAAGCAGAGCCAAAAAGGATCCCCCAGCGAGTAGGGAGGGAGAGATGGGAAGAGCAAGAACTTGAAGCGAGGAAGTGGCTGCATGAAGTGGGTGAGGAGATTCACGATAGGAATAGCAAGAGTTAAACACCACAAAAAAGGACGTGCAAAAAAAAAGCAAAACCCAAAACCCTAACAGAAACCAGTAAGAGGTAAAAAATAAGTGAAAGGTTCCAAGTGAGAAAAAAGGTGGGAATTTTGCCTGGGAACATAACCTACTAACTTGTCTCCTAACCCCTCGAAGGACAGAGAAAATAAATGCCCAAATAAACAGAGCAGCCTAAGTTGGAGAGAATAGTGCTAGGGGGAGCGTGAGCCCTGCCCAGCCGAGAAAGGGCTCAAGGCACCTCCCATCCAGCAGAACGCTAGCTCGGATATCATCCTGCACACAGGATAAAGGACAATAAGGCAAGGACAGTGCTTACAAATTAAAACTGGAATGAACCATGTACTTCCATAAATTTGGTGTGAAACTGTTATTCACTGCCAGCTACAGGGAGTGGATAATCTGATAGGTCCTTTTCTTCTCTAATTCACTTGATTGCCTACGAGTATTGTTATTACTTATGTTGGCCAAAACATGACCGTGCATCTGGATAGAACATACCAGAAGAAAAGCAGCTATTTGACAGAGATGTTGCAAGTGTACTCAGCCTGGGAAGACTGACTCGATTCATGAGGCACACATGTATTCGTTCTTTTGGGGTCTTCAATGACTCCTACTCTACGTGGCAGAGAATACCGCTACAATGTCATCACACGTTTTTGTTGGTGTGGGTTAATCCACAAATCCTCAAAGAAGATCTGTTGTGGGTTATGCTGGATACTTATAAATGTCTTCAGAGTTAAACAGCAAGTAACCACACCACCCAAATTTGCTTTGCTTTTAATTGTGGCTGTTTTCCCTGCCCTCTATGAGAATTGCTTTCTTCTCTTCCACCTACCAGTGTGTATCTGTGGCTACACAGTAGTCATAGGATTTCATGCTTAGATCATGTATGCCACCGTCTACATGATTTGTGCTAAAACTTTCACAGATTACCAAAGAATGTGGGAATCACCATGTTGGTTCCGAACAAGGGTCCATCCAGCTGAGTCTCCTGCCTTTGCCATTGACCATAGGTGGACACCCAGGGAAGTGGGCAGACACATGGGATACTTCTCCCTGGTACTCTCCCAGTTTCCAATAATTTCCTGCTCAGGGGTTTCCTGAGCTTGCACACATCATCGTGTCCACATCACTGGCGAAATCCTCTGGCAATTGATATGCTGCAAAACCTCTGGCTACTACAACAGATATAAATCAAGCAGAATTGGAGTCACTGACAATAATTGGGGGAAAAAACCTCTGTGACATATGAGTTTTGATCTTAATTTGGGCTAAATCTCCCAGCAACATAAATTATCTGTCTGTTTGGCTGTCTCTATTCTCTGCTATCCCTCTGGAGTCTCGCTATGCAATGGCACGGTGTAATAAGGATAGATGGAGCACAGCTTACTTTGCTCTCAAATCCAGTTTAAGAGTGAACAGAACGACACTTTCACAGTGGAGAGGGATGGGATTTTGGAATGAGGCACTCCCTTTCAGTGGGCACAGACACATGGAGCCAGGCAGCTGGGGACAAGCAGCAGATGAAGAAAATGCAACAATGAGAGCCATGAAAGTGAGGGGGGAATGGGCTGGACAAGGAGCAGACAGGGGTACAGATAAGGGTCTAGGGGAACTCTTTTATGGAAGCTGCTAGAAATTTGGGAGTCAGTTTAAGTGAAAAAGAGGAGAAGAAAAAACAAGAATCCATGGAGAAGAGACTCAAAGTCTTGCTGGGAGAAGCAGCACCTCATCTTTCAGTGTCCAGGCCGAGGAAATAAGCTAGATTCGCTAAGGCAAATAGAAGCCTAACACTGTTGATTAAAATTGGACTCATGGTCTAAAATATCTTAATGAGTGCAGACTGCTGCCCAAAGGAGCAGCTGTGACATTGAATTCTTTCTGACAAGTTTGGGACCCTTGGAATAAAGGTCCGTTTTCTTCAGGATTCTGGACGACGACATTGAAGCATAACAAGACCAATTGCCATTGAGGGCCCTGTGTGCAAATGTGTTAATTAAATATCTGTATTAGTGACATTTTATGACAGGGTGACATTAATAGGAAATAATTTTCAATCGGGTATTTGGCTAATTCCTAAAATAGTGCCCGTATGACTATACCTGGGAGAAAATGAAAAAGAAATCTGTACAACATACTTACAAATACTTTGGATGTAGCAAGCATTACTGAAGTACTATTAGTTACTGCCATCACTTTAGATTTAAACTTCAAATACACTGTACTTACTTTTTCAGTACTCTATTAGTGCATGTTGAAAGAAGTTAGCATTTACACAGATCAAATCTAACCTTAAGAAAACCTTCCTCAAATGAACAGACGAGACTGATTTCTCAAAACAAAATAATCCAAGGAAACTTAATTCTACCGGTCTTCTTGCCAGGGTGCACCAAATTTTCCAAGATCTTTCTTCCATCTTACAGAGGTACGTTTCGGCAGGAACACAAAGCAAATTATCACTTGCTCCAAGGAGCTCCGTACCCTGCAGGATCTTTGTGGAATCCAGCCCGAAGAAATACAGCACTTTGAGAAAACAGAGCTGTCAAGCAAGATTTCCTTGGGCTTGCTGCCACACAAAATGGCAAATAAGGGACTTGATCCTGCGTGGAAGACAATAGGAATTATAGGTGCTCAGCGTTTGTCTTCCAGCAGAGTTAGGGTTTCTCAGTACTTCCTAAAATCAGCTGTACTGTTTATTCTTCTTCAAAATTATATAGCTAAAAGCTTCAGTATCTAGCCACAGAGCTTTTATTTCAAACTGGCAATAATGTGACAAGAAGTAACTCCTGCAAAAAAGACTACAATAATGTTAAAAATATCATAAAATATTATTTATATCAGGATACATTTGTTACCCCATATGACAATCATTCATATTTCTTGACAGATATAAACCTCTGCTTAACACATTAGTATCATAAATATTACCAGATATAACACTGTAATTTAATACCTACCAAATGTATTTTAAAATATTACTCAATTTAAAACTTTGGATTTTAACCAGATGTGTTTCCAGAAAATGATTCAGGTCAGATGCTTTTTTCTTTTCCTTTTTCTGTGCGTGCGCCTTCAAAGTGGAGCATTACTATGTGATTTATTGTACTATGACTGTATGCCCTGAACCTAAGACAGCACCATGATACTTCATCCTTGAGGCTTACACACCTGCAGTCCAAACTAACAAGAGAAAACATCTACATGGCACGGCAGGAGTCTTTGAAATGTCTCTTTGCAGTTGCCTGGACACAGAACAGACTGGTAGAACAGGGAGGCAGCGGAGAAAGGGTGAAGACAGGAACTCCAGCCTCTTTCATCTAGAAAGAGGGGACCATGGAGAGATTAGAGGAGCGGATTTTGATTAGATCACTCGAATGTGAAATGATGCTTCCCAGGATTAAAATCCTATTTTAGAGCTACCAAACCGGTTACGTTGTTAGCCAGAATTCGGAGGCTCACGCTGCTCCATCCCTGCAGCTGGCTGTCGCCCAGCAGCACCCGACACCCTCTCGCCCGAGCAGGGGGAAGCCCAGCCGGGCACCCCACGCCTCCCCACCACCACCCCAGCCGCGAGGACACAGCCACCGTCCTGGAAAAGAGCTGCCCTCCCTCCAAGCACAGTGCGTCTGGAGGAAAAGGGGTTTCCTTCTCAAAAGGCATCCCTGGGTCCAGCCCCACGCCAGCCGCGTGTGCCACGGCTCGGAGCCTCTTGGATTTCAGTCTCATTGGGCGCCCAGTCTAGCTCACCAGGTGAAGGCCTGACATTTTCATAACCGAATGCCATTAGTTTTATTCCCAGTACAGCCAACCAACAATTTGAAGGTCTATAGTTGTCGGGCTGATCATTATGTGGAACCCATTAACATAAAACCCGCCATCGCAATTAGTATCTTTGTAAGCAGCAGCCTCAGCAAAAAGTGGAAATGGAGGCTGAAATAATGGTGCTCCTCCAAACGAGGACAGCGGCAGATTGGGAAATAATCTGTAGCAATTGCTCTGCCGCTGCCTCTGCCGTAACTTCTCAAAAGATAGACAGAGCCATTTTCAAGTAGTCAACCCAGTGACTTGAGCAAGCACTAAATTCACCTGATGATCAAATACAATTTGAGAAAAAAATCTACAATCGCTCACTTACCCAGAGGAAGATATATTTTCCTTGTACAGATGAAGTGCAAAAGAGTGAAAGTAAGCTGTATTTGGAAAAACACCGTGCAGCTTATTGATTTCAGAGGGGGCAGGTACAGACAGCAGGTTTGCCTGTTTCCCAGTAAGGAAATGAGGAGTGCGCTCTTGGGGGGCAACATATTTGCAGCCTGTTTGTGTACACTGGCTTGTTTTGTTAAGAGATGAGCCTGGTAAAATGTTCTGTGCTTTTCAGGAAGGGAACAAGGAAAATGTTCGTATTTATAGCAACATTATTGTTCAGAACAAAATAAGTTATTTCATCATTTTAATCTCCGTTTCTATGGATATCCTGTGCGGAGCTACGGTCTGATTTTCCAACCTTCACGCGAGTCGTCCCCTCCGAGGCGGTGGTCAGTGGCACTAGCCCTATGAGTAATAAGTGCCTGTCTACATTTAAATAAATCCCTTTTAAAGACGCGTTCGTACCGCCCCGGACACAGTGAATCAGGCCGCCTTGACTGTACTTTTTCATTGTTGTTTCCCCTAAACTCTCTCCACTTATCTAATTTTAGACTGCAGGCTCCCCGAGAGGGCCAACAACCGTCCCCGCGTGTTTGGGAACCATTTGCGGCGCGCCACGCTCTGCCGTTAACCCCGGCACGCCGCACCCGCGGGGGCTCCGTGCTGCGGGCAGGGCCCCCCCTGCACCCCGCATTGCCCCCCCCACCG
>VZTV01057140.1:0-10763 GCA_013400875.1 Anhinga rufa
TGTTTCTCTCACATTCTCTCTCTCCTCAATCCTGGCTGTGATTGCACAGTTCCCCCCACTCGGATGCCTAAAGAAACCCTTAAAAATGCTGTTATCTTCAGCTTGCAGTCAGTGAATGCCTCTTGGTCTGTGGAGTAGTAGCCAGGTATTTGCAAAAGGCAAATAAAAATGGGGCAATTGCCAGAGCAGCCAACAGCTAAGTTTGCTTTGCAGGGGTCAGCACTTCCATTGGAAAATTTTACAAGCCAGAAATGGAAAATGGTTGATAATCACTGAACTACAGAGTTGGTAATTTCATAGAGGAAACATGCCATATTTGAAGGTAATTCACCAAATCCAGTGTCATTCAATTAGCTGATGAAAGAGAATTATGTTGTATGCTGCACTGACAAATGCCCAGTTATAAATTTAAGGTCTCTGCGTTTCTTTCTGACATCTAGGAGACTTTAGTATCTTTCTTAAAAGGTCATATTATGATTTATTTTAAGGTTCAAGCAGTAGGAGAATGAGGTAATGGAAGGAAATGTCGTGAGTTTTCTAGCTATCATCCCTTTATGCTTCGTTACAGTTACAGTTACACAGGAGGAGTCAGGCAGCCTCTGGAAGAGCCAGAAGAGCCTACAAGGTTAACAGACAGTATTAGTGGATAACACAAGTAAAGAATAGAAAATGTGCAGTATGTTTTGCTGCTTTGAATGTTGATTTCCATAGTTAATTAAGAAACATGCTATAATATAATAACATAATATATAATAACATACGCTATAATTTTGTGCCTTTAATTCTATCTTTTTCCACTGTGGTGTTCTTCCTTTTTTTCTTATCCTTAAGATCAAGCATACAAAAACCTTATCTCACTACTTTAGTTGTCATCATCATTCACTTTTACATAACCTCTGGGCAACACAATTTGATTCCATTATGTACGACTGATAGTCTTAGTACCAAGAGCTAAATGACTATTGTTCTACTGACTTTGAGTCAAAATTTCAGGTTCTTATGCTCAACGACTTTGCACAAGTCCTACTGACACACGGAAAGATATCTCCCATTTAAATTCATTCTGTGGTTAAGTTTCCTTACACCAGAGGCACTTAATACACTTCATTTAAATTCACTCTGTAGGACAGGAAATGTCTTTCATAATAGGTGTAATTTTAATGCTACAGAAAAGATTTGTCTTTTTCTTTGTAACCAATCAAATTTCTTTTTTCTTCTCAATCAGCATCTCATATTCACCTACCCAGCTGTCACATTAAACTCTGCCTTGGGAATTCAAATTAACAAACCTAAAAGACATTTCCATTTTTACTTAGTTGCAGGTGTTTTATCAGCATCAAAGTTAACTAAGTTTAATAGTAATAATGAGAAAAATTATCAGGTTAATAGTAACTGCTAATTCCTATAATAGATTTATCCTATATAGATTTATCTCCTGTACTGAAAATAATTTGCTTAATAACTGAAACTTTTGATAATGAAAATATTTATGTAACTTTTAAATTTACTCTGTATAATAAAGACTCACTGTTACTGCAAAAGGAAAAAATATGACACATTAAATTCAAATCAGTTTTATTTCTCCAGAGAATGACATAAAAACGTCATGACAATGGACGTTCATCAGAAGTACTGATTAGTGTCTACCAAAGGGAGAAATGAAAGAACTGAACAAATCTTTCAATTTTAATGCAGCCTACCCAACCTTACTATTCTTTATCTTTCTCACTGTATCTTTACATCCAGAGCCATATTTACAGCTCAACACTTCATACTCCAATGGCTGTTTGGTTTACGACAGTCAAAATACCTTATCTGTATTCAACTGTAGTTAATTACAACAGTAATACTGATTGTGCAGTTTACTTCACGTTGATCCTCTTAGAAAATGACAGCTCTTAATTCCACACTTATACCTCTTCTGCCTCTATGTCTTCTTAATAACTCTATCTTCCCTAACTCTAGCAACAGTACTTCAAGATCCTTGTCTTCAGTTCCTCTTCCTTGTCTCTCCAAGAATGTCAAACTACCCTGCAGGTTTGTTTTGTTTTGTTTTGTTTTGTTTTTTTAAATAAATACCTGATCATTTCTGCTGACTCTTATTAACTATGACCACATTTCTGTCAGGAAAGGGTTGCAAGAATGGACACCAGCAGACTGGAACATATTCTACATAAGGAAAGAGTAGAATTTTTCAACTTGGAAAGGAGAAAAAAGAAATCTCTATGACAAATTATATAAAGTCCCAAACAGAACAAAAAAGGGAGGGGTAAAAAAAGAAAGAAAAGAAGGAGAGAGGACTTTTTCCCAAGACTTATGAAATAAAGTCACACAATGCAGTTATCGTGCAAATTCTAAGCTAAAAAAAACACCCTAAAGGAGTAACTTTGTCATACTACATGAAGTTAACACTGAAAATTCATTGCTATAGAACATTGTGCCATAAGTAATTCAAAAAAGTATTGAAAAGAAATAAGAATGCATTCATTGGTGGATAGTAGTTTTAATATTCTGTATGCTTGATCTGGCTCAAAAATCCCTAAATCATTGATTAAGGCTCGGTGCTTTGTTTTGCACAATCTTTCTCTAACTTCTTAATGGTCATTGCTGCACTTATACACATGGATGCAAACTGCAATGATAACTTGAGAAGATGCTAAACTTTATTGCTAAATCATAATGTGGTTAGATATATGCTCTTTTTATGTGGTAGAATTAAATTTCTAGCCAACAAATAGATTGTCTTACCAGGATTACTCATGTGAACAAAGTTATTTGCCTCTGTAAATTATGCAGTCCTAGGGCCCTCAGAGATATTAAAACTCTTCAGAAGCAAAACCCTTGCATTACAGGCTGCACAATATCTACCATGTTGATAGCTCCACATAAATTACTTCTTTCATATCCATTTAACAATAAAAGATTTCTGTTCAAATAGTCTATTCCATGCTCTTACTTTAAATAATTTTTGGTTATGCAGTCTGCCATATTTGTTCTACAGCAGTTATACATCCATTTCTGTAACAATTTTTTGATAACTCTTCTACTTCATAGGAAAGTCCCAATATTAATATAATTTTATATAACCCCCCAAATTATTATAGGTGTAAAATACACCCAGTTGCTTGAAGCAGTGATCATCAGGCTGATATGGGGATAAATACCATTATACATTACACAAAATTTCCTTCTCAACTGCAAATGATAACAAGGTTCTGTTGCTCCTGGGAAGGAAATCAAAGTTGGTCAAGTCAAAGAAAATTGAAAGTAGATATTTAAAAGACCAGCATATTTTTAAGGATGATTAAATGCAACCTCAAATTAAATTTATACCTAACTTTTACTCAGTATTACTTTTTTATCTGAAAATAAATATTAAAGCATTCTCTCTGTGCCAAAAAAAAATTACCTGCCAATCTATGGCTAGGAATGAGCTGTAAAGTAGCATGAATAAAAGCAAACCTTGCCTTTTTGTTTTCTTCCTAGGCAATAAAAAAGCTAAAACACAAAGGATCTAATTATGCTACCCCATAGAATGTTATGTTCATTTTTGAATTAAAACATCAGTGAAGACTCCACTAATTCTACAAGGCTGGCAAAAAAATCCAAAGGGAAGCCAAAACCTTAAGATAGACAAGATTGTTATACACAACAGCACAAGCATGAATTGCAGCTTGGGAGGTTCAGACTGGATGTTAGGAACAAATTTACTTCTGTAACTGCCCAGAGGGATTATGCAATCACCATCCTTGGAGTTTTTAAGCACTTGCACTAGACAAAAGACATGGGAGACAGAGCCATGTTGGTGATAATCCTGCTTTAAGACAAACATTGGAGTATGTGATCTTCAGAAGTCCCTTTCAACCAATATTTATATGATTTCCATTATTATTTCTTGAAGTTAACTTCCCAAGACAAGAGAAAGGGAAGCCAAATAGCAACAAAAGTGAGCAACAGTCATGTTGTCAGCATTAACATAAACCCCTCAGTTTCAGAGTAGTAATAGCCTGAAAGTCACAGAAGTGTATAACAGAACAAGCACCATCATTTCCAACTATGTTCTTCCACTGTTCTCTGCTAGGTGCTCACCCACAATTACTTTTACTAGGTCAGGCACAGTTTTGGATGTCAGCTCTATGTATTTGCTCCATACCTGAGATAACAGCCTGTTCCTGAGTGCCATCTGAGTGACTGAGCAGGCATCAGTGTGTGTATAACAAAGCTTATTAACTCTGGATCAGCTCAAGCATGGGCAAACAGGTGCTTTGTATTGCATTCCTACTAATGAGAAAATTGCATTGGGATACCAAGCCAACTCTGTGAATTTGGTTATGTTACAGTTTAGATAGGTGAGATCTCTGTCTTGGCAGGGTGGAGCTAAACTGTTCTGAACTAAAATGCTCTTCGAAGAAGTACAAGGGCAGTGATGCCACACTGTGCTGGAGTTTGACTGGAGTTGTCTCTACTCAACCAGCTCAACCTCATTTCATAACGTAAAAAGGTAAAAAGAATATCAGAATTATGGGGGCTACTTCTTACATAAAGGACTGTTTCTCAGTGTATGCGTGGCCAGGTTTTGGTAGTGGGGGGCATATGGGGGTGGTTTCTGTGAGAAGCTGCTAGAAGCGCCTCTGGGATAACATATTTAAGAAAGGCAGGGGAGAAAAAAACCAAACCTGTGCAATCACAGCCAGGAGAGAGCAGAGAGAGAATGTGAGAGAAACAACCCTGCAGACACCAAGGTCAGTGAAGAAGGATTAGGAGGAGGTGCTCCAGGAGCTGTGGTGAAGACCATGGTGAGGCAGGCTGGCCCCCTGTAGCCCATGGAGGTTAATGGTGCAGCAGATATCCACCTGCAGCCTGTGGAGGAACCCACGCTGGAGTAGGTGGATGCTCAAAGAAGAATGTGACCCCATGGGAAGCCCACGCTGGAGCAGGCTCCTGGCAGGACCTGTGGCCCCATGGAGAGAGAGGAGCCCAGGCTGGAGCAGGTTTGCTGGCAGGACTTGTGACCGTGTGGGGGACCCACGCTGGAGCAGTCTGTTCCTGAAGGGCTGCACCCCGTGGGAAGGGCCCACGCTGGAGCAGTTCATGAAGAACTGTAGCCGGTGGGAAGCACCCACGCTGGAGAAGTTCATGGAAGACTGTCTCCCGTGGGAGGGACCCCACATTGGAGCAGGGGAAGAATGTGAGGAGTCCTCCCTCTGAGGGGAAGGAGCAGCAGAAACAACATGTGATGAACTGACCACAATCCCTGTTCCCCATCCCCCCCGCACCACTCCGGGGCAGGAGGTAAAGAAAATCTTGAGTAAAGTTAAGCCCAGGAAGAAGGGAGGGGTGGGGGGAAGGTGTTTTAAGTTTTGGTTTTATTTCTCATTATCTGACTCTGATTTGATTGGTAATAAATTAAATTAATTTCCCCAAGTCGAGTCTGTTTTGCCTGTGATGGTAATTGGTGAGTGATCTCTTCCTGCCCTTATCTCGACCCATGAGCCTTTCATTGTACTTTTTCTCCCTTGTCCAGCTGAGGAGGGGAGTGACAGAGCAGCTTTGGTGGGCACCTGATGTCCAGCCAGGGTCAACCCATCACACTCAGTTTTTAAAAGCGTACTCAAATTTTTATTCACTGTCCTGCAGCCTGGAAATCAGCAAGGTCTATATTGTAATACGGTGATTTTTTTTCCCCCCCTCAATTTCTAAAAGGAAACTTCACCCACAGTACATGATACTGTGGACTCAGTAAGATGGCCCCATCAGCTACCTCTAAGGAGCCTCAGAATGAATAAGAACCCAGTTTGGGACTTTGGAAATGAAAGAATGCCTCCTTGTTTTGAGGAGCTTGCTTTGTGTGAGTTTTAAAGTCAGAAAGTGTTAAATCTAACCTATTTCAGCTAGTCTGATCCGCTGCTAAACGCAATATCAGTATTTTGGGTGTTAGAAAACATATCATAGAAATAAAGTTAAGTACAAAAATAATCAAAATGCCTTTTTTTTTTTCAGAATTGTTTTAGTGATGCAACATTCTACATGCTGTATTTTTACAGTTACTTCCATTGTGTTACTACTAAGATGTAGTAACCATCTCTTAGGACTAAAACTACTTGTTTAAAATATTATAAAAATTTTGGGCATACACTTAGTATGTAATCAATGACACTGTATAGATTTTACTGAATTTAATTTTGCTTTATATTAAAATTTAAACTGAATATCTGACATCTTCAGAAGTCCTTCTTACCCATGTCCTAATTATGTACCTACTGCTCTAGAAAAAAACAGTAGATCTTTACATGGAAATTATTTAGCAAGTACAGAAATGCAATGGAAATTCATATTTTCTCATCGCAGGTATTAAAAATTCACTTTATAGAGAAACACAACATTGCATTTCAACACCTAGCAAGAAGTGACAACCTTGTCCTTGTTCTTACTACTACAAAGTGAAAAGAAGCAACCAAATGAAACATGTACATTGCCAGCATAGTAATGTCTTGTTTTATAATTCTATACATCTTTTAAACTTTAAAGGATAAAGTGAATGCACTACTGTTTATCTATCTGGCATACTTTTTTTCTAATTCCCACATTTTCTATCAATATTTCCTGAATAAACAAATAATGAAGAAGCAATGAAGCAGCTAATAATTACTACCAGCATTGAAAGGATAACGAAATATTAATTCTTTCATGCATAACTGTTAAAATCTGTCAAGATTTCATGTCACTTGTGAAATTTGTGCATGACTAAACACTCAGCTCAACAATACTGAGCCATGTAATGAAACCTTAGAGAATTCTTTTTGCAAGTGGCAATGAACAACCACACTGAAATGATTCTTTCAGCCAACTGCTTTAATGTAGTTAGCCAACTTCCCAGTTTAAAGACAGTTTCTGCCAACGAAAAGATATCACTCTCATGCCCAAGTCAGACAAACAAAATATGTCATTAACAAAAGTTTTGTTTATTTTTTATCTCAGCTGTTTTTTGGGTTTACTTTTCCATTCTCAAGCAGCCAACAGGATTTGTTTTAGATTCAGATTTGTTTAAATTGTGGCAGTTTGGGAAAAGCAAAAAACATTAACAAATAAATTGTGGCTTACAAAAGGAAGCATAAAGATAACACTAATAAGATGCATACTATCTATTATAAAAGAAACTTTTCATCTGAAACATAATAGCTGCCTCCGTGTACTTTTAAAAAATGTAGCAATTGAATTAATAATCACTGAATTTTGACTTGGCAGTTTTCAGGTAAAGCTATTTATCTTTAACTCTCTCTTCCCAAGAAAAGGAGCTCAAATTTAGCAATAATGAACAAATAAATGTACTTCCAAAACTTTAACAAATACAATGTGATTTTGACACAACATTAATTAGGGTATGATATAAAACTTAGAGAATTGACAGAGTCACAGAATAGTTCAGATTGGAAGGGACCTCCTGAGATCATCTAATCCAACCCCTCTCCTCGAGCAGCCTGCTACAGCAGGTTTCCCAGAACTGTCCAGTCAGATTTTTAATATCTTCACAGATGGAGGCTCTAGAGCTCCTCTGGGCAACCTGTTCCAGTTTGACCATCCTCACCGGTGGTAAGAAGTATCTTCTTGTCTTCAGACTGAATTTCCTATTTTTCTATTTGGGCCCACTGTCTCTTGTGCTGTTAGAGGACACTACTAGGAAATTCTGTCTCCTTTGTCTTCATTTCCTCCCATCAGGTGTCTATACACATTGATAAGATCTCCTTGAGAGCCTTCTCTTCTCCATGTTAAATAGTCCTAGCTCTCTCAGCCTTTCCCCATAGGAGAGATGCTCCAGTCCTTTAATCGTCTTTGTGGTCCTTTGCTGGACTTGCTCAATTAAGTCGGCATCTTTCTTGTATTGGGGGACCCAGAACTGGACACAGTATTCCAGTTCAATTTCAAATATTGCATTTACTCTGTAAAATATGATCTTAACTTTGAAATTAAATTTGTAATGGCTATTTACAGGGCAAATAAGATTTCACAGATAGCAAAATTGTTGCCAGGCAAATGAATGCAATGAGGCACAAAGCTGTACTCTTTGGATAGTAAATGCCAAAGATGAAGGTAGACAGGGAAACCAGAGGAAGAGCAGGATCTAAGCTAAGGTAACTTCAGGGGAAGAGTAGCTACAATCATCAAACTCTGAGATCTGGCTATTACTTTAAATTGGGAGATGTTATTTTCTTCCTTTTGTTCTCCTTACAGGAAGGTGTTTGTGATGGAATGACTATTTTAATAGTGGTTATTGGTGACTAGAGTTTTCACTCAATGAACAAATCTGATTAGAAGCAGGGTCTAAAGAAACCAGACAGTATGAGTGTTTCTTACAGATTTTTAAGATATATTCACACACACACACAAAAATTTAACTTGCTCTGACTCAGTATGAATGAAAAAGTTAAAGTAAATGTCAGTATTTCTGTGAGGAGACTATGACAGAACAAATGGGATTAGGTTATTTCTTTCAAGAAGTAGTAGTAAACTTTTTAGATTAGGTGGGGAAAAAATCTCCAAAACTAAAGACTACTGGAGAACAAATAATCTTCTTGCATGATTAGTAAATTTCAGTATGCTTTCCTTGTCAGTTAAAAGAAATGAAATAATTTTAACATCAAATTTTTAAGTTTTGTAATAAAGAGTGAAAAAGAGAAAAAATTAGTTTGTGCTACTGAAAAGGTAACACTGAAAGGAAAAACCTTATGATTAGTAAGCAGGCATAAGAGTAACAAAGGAGGTAAAAAGGTACATATTAGTGAAAAGCAATGCCAGCTTTTCTTGGCAGTAATTAGCAAGAACGTTGAATATTTATTTAAACATATAGTAAGTAAGCCAAAATACAATACCTGCTCAGAAGTTCAATGATATTCACTCTCAGAGCAATTTTATTAAGCAGCACACTGTGCCTCAGCTTGCTTTTTTTCTATTCATTACAAGTTTGAAGGATACTCAGCAGAAGAATAATATGTGATTCTGCAACAAACTGAGCCTGACTGCTTCCATGTATGTAACTCTGTAAAAAAAAAAATTAAAAACAATCCTCTTAAAAACAAAGAAATCCATTGAAAATTAAAAAATTGGATACATGAGAATCAAAATAAAACCTATTTTGCAGAAAAATACAGACAGCAACAGCTACAAGTTAACAGCACAGTTCATATATGTATATTTAGTAAAAAGGAGTGTTAAAAATAGCATATTTAGGCAAAGAACATATAAACAGCGAATGTATTGCTTCATATGCAAGTGCATTATGCTGGACTCTTTCACACTACTGCTAGTGTGGAATAAAGAACATGCGTTTATTTGCTCAGGAGATACAATTTTTGAGAAAGGAGGTGATGAAATAAAGGACATGCCTCAGCATGATTTTTACAGAAGTGAAAACTGAACCTTGCCTTTAAATATCATTCTACTTTAGTCATACTCAGATTGAGTAAAGTTCTTCATACAAACTCTATTCGATCTTTCTCCAAGAAGGTACAATTGTGCCCATGAAAAATCTTAATTCATAAAATGTCTTTTTTATATGGAATCACAGATGTTAATAGTAAATGCAAACCTAATGCAGTCTACTTTTTTTCCCCAAAATAATTATTGTTAATGGGCTGATTTTGTGCAATTATTATTAAGAACATATAGCATATTATTCAGAAGTTGTTAGTGTTTATTGTTAACTAGCTATGATAGAAAAAAAGGAAGCAAAAATTTAAAGGACTGCAAACATGCACAAAATGAGGGATGTTCTTCCTCTACTACATCAATTACAAACATCAAGTATAGCTTGTCATACCATTCTATGTGAAATTAAATATATCCATGTGGTAAAAGTATTATTTTTATGTATTCTTCTTAGGCATAGATACAATTTTCACCCCAATTACATAGAAAGAAAAATGCTGACTCCTATTAAGGTTAAGAAAAAGTAAGCTTTTTGCTCTCCTTATGGATTCAGGGTTTTGTTGCTTGTTTATTCTTTAACTCATACACTTTGCTTTAATTCATTTTACTCTGAATTACTCTGCCTGATTACTATCCTTGTCAAGATTCAGAACAATTCACATTTTAAATACTCTGATGCTTCAGCATACAAATCAATGCCTTCATCCACACTGGTTACATTCTGGTTGATGCACTGTCAAAACGTGCAGTTCATAAGATATGATAAATTTTTACTCAGAAGATGGTTATCTACTGTTTTCAAAATTCAATTATATTATGTTCATTCAAATAACCAATTCAAAGCTAAACCAGGCAAGAACTTCATGTATCTAAAGATTCCATCTCTCAAAGACAATATCTTTTTTCTTTAACAAGATAAAAATCACTGATCTCATAAGAATATCTCATTGCAGTATGATATGATAATGAGCCAATCTGTATTTCTTGATTTGTTGCAGGGCCCCTTATAAATCTCACTAAGGATATGTATATATACACACACACAAACACACACACACATATATATAAAACAAAGGAATGAAATAGGAACATTCCACATTAATAAAATTGATGATGAAGTTAAAATGCTTAACAAATTGTGTACTCTGAGTTGTGACCACAGTCCTGCAAATAGTAGCCCTCTGTCATTATTTCTCATGCAGCTAAACCAATATATAGATATACAGGCATACATATACACTTGCAGGATCTGGATTCAAGTGTGCCTAAAATGGTAAAATTTATTTATTATTACAATCATAGCACCAAGTTATAGTCTAAAGCTTACAATGATTACAATA
>VZTV01057143.1:0-30194 GCA_013400875.1 Anhinga rufa
GAGATAGACAGACAGACAGACAGGATGTAAACACACTATTAAAAGCCTCAAATTACAATCCATAATTTGTAAAACCCAGTTAACAGCATTTTCAGTTTGCATACTGAAACAGACTTGAAATTATTCCCAATTCATGACACTGAAATTTTCTTTAGTGCCACTTATGAGATATCAAATCATTTCCATTATTCACTGGAATAGATAAATAGCAAAACTCAGAAATTCAAACCAAAAGTTACCTTTATGGAAATACTGTCTAATTTTTGGAGAAAACACTTTGTACCAGGTCATCAGTTCAAGACAGATGGCCTCATAAACCTCTCAGCAATGTATAAAACCTAAGGTTATATTTGACAGGTTCCAGGAACTGCCTTTCACACAGATGACTGAGTGCTGCAGCAGAGAAGCAGGGGCCATTTACTGCCTAGTAATAGGATGTGAGCTGAATACACCCATCGCCTGTGCACGATGCAGTGTGAGACCAAAATGGAGAGCGACCAAGAGCTGCTCTCCCCACTGATGTGCCATACCATGGCATGCTGCCAATGGTGAGCTGCAGATCCATGAACTCCTAGACTTCTTAAATCATTTTTCTGCCATCTTCTCACCTACAAGGATTCAGTGATCATGCTGAAATGAAAGCCCAGGGAAGCAGCACACTTCATGGCATGGTACGCAGCAGACCCTGAATTTATATATCTGGCCCTGTCTGTCTCTTCAAACATTCATAGGCATCCCTTCTCTATTATTAATACACATGGTAGGAGCATCAGACTTCACACAACATACGCCTATTTGCTGGCATTTTACAAGGGAACCCTGTTTACTTAAGTTAACATATCTACAGCTGAAATATTTACTCTTACCTAGGAAATAGACAAGCTACACAATGTTAAAAGTTTATCAGTCTTTTCCAGCTTCATCCTATTTTGGACATATCAGTAAGCAAGCTATCACCCTCAGTGTTTCCTCTCATAAAAATGTAGCAGAAGGCATGGTATAAATAAATATGGCTACCATACGGTACGTCGCTTTTGCCATTGTGAAGCAGGCACAAGCGTCCTGTCGCCTCTCTGATCTGGAAACCCCTTGATTATTTAAAAATACCTAGCATGCACTGGTTTTGCACATAAAAATAATCTCACACTATGCGACATCATTCTAAATTTTAAAAAAGAAAGCACATGTATATGTGAGAGGGAGGGAGAGAGATCTTTCCCCATGTGAACAAATTACCATGAACAGGGCTACAAGGGATATGCTGTAATTTGGCACTGGGAGTGTGTGAGCATTTTGCTAATATTGCACTCACATAAGTGATTCTACTATTTTAACGGAGAGAAATTAATATAGCCGGAGCTCACAACTTGTTTACTCATTGGTTTAGAAATTTCCTGATGTTGCTATAGATCACCCGCCACTGGAAAGTATTAATGATGTTACTGTTTCCTTCTTTAAATAAACATAAAACTGGTATGTACACCTGGCCAATTGGTACTGCTCAACCACTCTTTTCCCCCCCTTTCTTTTAATATATCCTACTTTACTACTTGAACCCAGCAATCTTTCTAATGATTTATCCATTTTGCTACAGAATAATTCTTTTTGCTGAAAGTGTTTCTCAGCATGCAGTTACAGCCTCACCAATACTAAGTTATAGGTGGGACTGGTGGCATTGCCCATTACTGACTTTTGACTCTTCCTTGCATTCCCTGCCTTTAGACACTTACAACTACCTGGACTGAAATTTCCCATGTTACAAATCCACCTGAGGTTTAATTACTCAAAAAATGCCTGGAAAACCTCTGAAGCCTCTGAAAAAGTACAGCTTGCAGATGCTGAGGGATGCCCTGCCCCAGGTTCACCTTGCACTTGCTCAGCGATGCTGCCTGTGCTGGCACAGCTGGCGTGCAACAAGACCATGCACCTGCACTGGTCTCCAGGAGCCTGGTCTCCTCTGTCCTTTTGGTGCTTCTTGCTGGACTCAGGTGCTGAGGAGGAATCCTCCAGGCTTCAAAGCAGAGGGGCACAGCTGGAAGGGGGAAGGCCAGGAGGAAATATTTCTGGGCAAGTAGCCTGAGGGAAGAGGGTGGTGGGGAAGTAAAGCCAGGAAATTATGCACAGAAGTGTCTGTTCAAGACATGTTACCAAGGTTTGCCCAAGACCTCTGCTGAGGAAATCCAGAATCAAAATCATACATGCTATTTAATTTTAGCCATTGCAAGTGTATCCTCCAGGGACAGATGGGCCCTGAATGCTATTACTACACAGTACACTTTTCTCTGTCTCAACACACAGGGAGGACGGTACCACCTAATGAGCAGCAATAGCAAAATGTCTTGATCTTCACTGTCTACAGCACCGCTGGGTTTCTGTACCTGAGCAAGGAGAAGTGAGCAGAGGTCTGAGCAGGCTGACAGAGCTCCCTGGGGACGGGGACAGGCTGATTGCCAGTAATCTCTCCAGGCATCTGCTGGCAGCGGAAGAAAAGTCAACTCCGAAATCTTGCTGTTTTGCAGATCCTCAAGGCAGTTATGGGCCTTTCTCTCCCAGCCCTGACTCAACCCTCTGTTCTTCAGCTTGTTTTCACCCAGGGTGTCTCTTCCATCTCCTTGGCCAGGCCCCTCAGGCAACCTCAAGCCTGCAGTGCCCACCTGCTGGGTGCAGACCTAAGGGTCCTGGGGGCCTTGGGCATGGCTCCCAACCCAGCTTGTGCTGGACACCCAATCCACCCTCCCTGCATCTCCTCCCTGTCCAGTCTACCCTTCCTCACACCCTCTCTGCCAGGGCACTCCTGGTCTCATCCACCTCCCACATAGCCCTTGTTCTCCTGGGTCACCCCCTTGCACAAGAGTTTCCAACTCCTGCATACCCCAGTGGTGGGTGGGTGGCTGTCTGTGTGCTGCCATAGCTGAATACTTCTTGCAGAACACAGAAAGGAGAAAAAACATCAGGACATGTACTTCTATCAAAGCAAAAAGTATACAAGATATAGAGAGACTATGTTTTGCTGTTGCTTTGGTGGCCATGGGATACACATGCCAAGTTTTGCTCTTCCAGATGGTCCCCATGTACAGTTTTTTTCATCTGGGAGATGCTCTCTCACTAATGGCCACATGAAAGATGGCAGACAACTAGACAACTGGGTGGAAATTCAGTGTGGGATCCCATTGATGCTCCAGGTTTTGTGAGTTCAGAGTCGTGAATGCCATAAATGCTAATGCAAGTGGTCCACTGACACATAATTGAAGTAGTCACAGAAACAATTTCCCCATGGTGGCTTGTGAGTCATTCCACCATCACAGCCATGCTAGGCAGAAGAGTGCTCTTGGAAGGCTGTACAAGCTTCGGTAAGAGTGACATTTTTTGCATTAAATTGTCAGGAGTCTCTAGCTTAGAGACGATACCACCATCCTTCACCTTTTTTACCTATGATTTTCCCCATTGCCTGTTTCTTTGTGCGCTGGACACTGTCAGATGCACACACTTCCATCTGCTGATTTTTCAGCACTCTTGGCTTTGAGACACTTTTCTTCTGTTTTAATCAGTAGACACTCTACTGGATATAATTATGACCTGAAACCCCAGGTGGCTGCTAACATAGTTTGAAAAGGAACTTGAGTATCTGCAGTGTGGGGCGTTCTGGTTTTAGCTTACTCTCTTCTCAGTGATTATCAGGCTATTTCACATTTGCCCACAATTCCACTAAAATACTTGTAAATTCCCCTCCTCATCCCTGAATTGCTTTGCCTTGCCTAGCTTTAACTCATCAAGGCTTTTAACTCTCATTTTTTCCTGCTAGCAGTAACTTAGAGAATGTTCTTGTGTAGCTGCCACCTCTGTTTTCCATTTCCAGAACAGTTCATTTGTTAACCTCAGATTTTTTGAGCAGTCCCTTGTGAAGCCACATTGCCTTTTTTACTTGTTCTTTGCATATCGTTTTTTTAGAGGAATTTTAATCTGTTGCACTCTAAATTCAGATTTCTTACTAGAATTCTCTAGCTTGTTTGCACACCCTAGGATCTGAGGTGGTACTTCTCATTGTATCCAGCCCACTAAGACCCTGATTTAACTAAACAGTTAAGGATGTACTTAATTTAAAGAATGTGTATAATCCTATCCCTGTTCAACAGAACACATATATCAATGGCTGTTCCAATGGGACAAAAGCACATGCTGAAAGTTACTGTAAATTTGTAAAAACTTCTATTCTTGAAATCTAATCCTCCCATACTACTGAAGCACCTTCTGGCTCCTAAACAGTTTTTCTCAATTAAACAAAAGGAGATTTGCAATACTCTGTTGTTTTCATCAATTCATTTTCATAGGACTTGTCACCTTTTGGGTTTTTAGGTCACTGCAGTTTTTTACATCCTCTAGAGAGAAGTAACCACATTTTACCATATTAGGATGACAAGCCATCAGGTTCTTGAACAGGAAGAGACCCCTTATTCAGAGTAAGCAAAACAAAGCAGGCTTTTTAGACCTCCAATTTCTGGCTGGTAGGATTTGCATTTGTGGAAGAATCTGCAGAAATCAACTGTGAAGGCTTAAGCTTACATCTCTCCCTCCAGGGCTCAGGCTGAGAGGCTGCACAGAGCCCATATGCTCTCAGGCCAGGCTTTAGCTTGTCTCTCTAGTTAGGTGACTTTTTATCTTCTTGCAGAAAGTGACCCCTACCATGCACACAGAAATGTATTTCCATGAAATGAAGGAGCAGGAAAATTTGTCCCTTTCCCATGAGAGTCAAATGAACCATCCTGGAAGAGCAAAGTTGTGATTCAGCAGTATAGTACTGTCCTGGTGAATTTTTGTTTTCACCCCAAGCTTTTAAAAATAGTCATTTTTGCTCTAGTGGCCAAATGCAAATTGAAAATAAATGGAAAGGAAGTGACATGACCAAGCAGCAAATCTTTTTACCAGTCAGCTTCGCATTATAAATTAAAGCTGACAAAGTAAAGATAATGCTTAAAAACTTTGCACCTTGAGGCAATCAAGTAACTCGGCGTCCCTGCAGTCAATCAGATGCAGTACTTTCAGCTTCACTCACTGTCTCCTACAAAATATGTTGTTTTGCTTCTTGGTTAAACTGTTGACTTGGGGTGGAATGTGATTTCCAGGCAAAAGGCAGAACAGGACACAGACCTGTCCGATTCCTGGCTTGGTGTCCTGTTGTTGGCTTAAACAAAGTTTCGGTTTAAATTATTTTGGGTTGTTTTTTTTTTTTTTTTTTGGTAGGTTTGCCTCATGTTTCAGTATTATCTGTTAAAAATACTGTGCAGCTTGATGCTATCACCCACACCCCAACAGCACTTTAGCACTTTATCACTTACTCCCTTTCAAGCAGAAGAGGAATTTTTCTTGGTGTTAATGGAAGTGCAGTCAAGGGCTGTGCAGAACCCCTCTGAGAAGAGGAGCACGTACCATGCCCTCAGGTTAGCTTAAATCAGGTTTGGGGCCTTTTTTTAAACATAAAAATAAAAGATTTTATTAACATCGGAAATGATTCAGAAGAATCTGCAGGCTACAGAGCAGGGTAATATCCCTCAGATGGTACAATTACCCAGACAACTGGAGAAACTTGCAATTATACAAATAAGGTATAGCACTGCGAAACTGATAGCAATGTGGGAAGTTACAGAAAGGTATTGCTCTTCTAGGGAATAAAGGGTGAGCATGTTGCAATCAGCTGCCAAACTTGGATAACATGATACCTAACATTAAATAAAGATGTCTAATGTTTCTTCATAACAAAGTAGAGGAGTCATAAACCACAAAGTACTGATTCCTTTGGGTACCACAATTCTACAAGTTTGAAGACAAAGAATATATCAAGTTTCATTCTCATTCTCATTCTAATCTCCATGTAGTAACCTTGAGGTTGGAGAGAGAGGTGAGAGCCTATGGAGGTATGCCTTCAATGAGGGAGAAGTGATTTTGCTTTGGATTGCTTGCATTTCTTAAAAGAAGAATCTGCTGCCTGAGTAATTGGGAGCATTTTGCCTCGTAGGACTGAAACAACAGAAAAATTGGTAATACATTAAGTAATTTAGAGATTATTTTCTAACCAATACTGACCTTTAAATTTATCCACTTTCCCTATCAAATGCTCCCTTCCAAGAACTAATTACTGAGTCATTCTCTCCCTGCGTCATGTACGTACTGTTTCTTTCCATCTTCAGGGGTTTTTGTGTTTGCATGAACTATTCCTATCTCTCCACACTAACACACTTCAGCTATGAAGAAAAAAAAAGAAAAAAAAAAGACATCTTGCACCAGAAGAGAATTAGCAAACTCTAATAACTGTCTGGGCATTTATTTGCTATCACTTACCTGATCATTTCAAAGTACTTTTGAGCCATTAAAGCTTTACAACATCCCATGAGGTTGGTGTTCTTAACCTTCTTTCACAGACAATAAAAATGATACAGAAATAGCTTAGCCCCTGTGCTGTAGGTCATGTGGGCAGTAACAGAGAGGGGTCATAAACAAGCTGACAAGGCTATAATGTTCCAGCCATTAGACAACACCACCTCCTTCTGGTCTGAAAAGTCAGTAACACAACTGTCTGATGCAGGGGGAAAAAAAATTACTGCAGCTTCTTGAAAACAATTACAAGGCAGCGTTCCCTAAAACTGGAGAGTGAAAGGTGAACTATGAAATTCACCTTATGAATCACATACTGTATATTTCTACATTAAAACAAAAACAGTTAGGTGCTTAGACAGTAGAGAGGGACATGTGAAAGAAGTGCCTGCACCTTGGCATCTGCATCTCCCAGGAGCTGTGCAGGTGCAAGAGCCTGCATTTGCAGCAGGATCAACAGGAGCACCAAGACACTGGGTGGGAAGGCTGCATTGAGTAGGCACATAAGCAAGCTTTCATGGGCTGCTCCATTTTGGGTTCCCAGCAAAGCCAGGTGCAGCGCTGGCTTGTTTACTTGCTTGCTGGTTGGGTTTTGCAGCCCGTGAGGCTGCCTCCAGTACCCAGGCTGGGCAGTTCAGGGGTAGGCATGCTGCTGTACGTATGCTGCATGTATAGCCACCCTGTCCATCTGGTCAAGTGCCACCCGGGGGGAGAGGTTCTGAGAATACAACTCAGAGATTGCTTCTGAAGTTTCAGCTCTGTAGGGAGAAGACTATCCGAGCAGATTGCATCCAGCACCTGGGATATATGGAGCTGAGACCATTACAGTGCTGTCACGACTACAGCAAACGCTGAAAGGAGTCCAGGCTGTTATTGCATAAGACTTGAGCGCTTTCCTGGCAGTGACTGCAAAGAATATGAAAATGTTGAAACTGAATTTATTCTCAGTTTCAACATCATCTCTCAGAAAGAGTCAACCGGCAATGGAATTTCAAGGGGGAAAAGCTCCTATAAAACTAATGGCTTTTTACTCTCTCTCTGTCAGCAGATGATTAATTCCTGGTGCTGGAGGTGCATCTGAGCGACTTAGAATGGAGTTCTGGAAGTCATGAAGAAGCAAGAGAGGTTTCGACCAAGGCTTAATCATTCTATTCTCAGCCCTTGCTCTGTCCAAAGCTCCGTTGATTAGAAGCCAGCAAGAATTTTTCCTTGCAAAAGGCAAAGGAAAACGTCAAGATAATCTTGGTTTGCAACTTGGGATATCACATGAACCAGAAACTAAAGCAAGACAGATTAAAATTAATATTTTTTTTTCAAAGTCAGATGCCTGACATTCAGCACCTAAATCTGTTTTTTGAAACTTGTGTGTCTACTCCCAAAGCCAGTAAAAACTGGCTGATTGGGGCCTCTGCCGCATAGGCTGACACATTAATTTGGAATCGTGAGTTTAATTAGAGCGACCTGAGTTAAAAACTTTCTCTAAGTGACTCACCAATGATTACAGAATAAACAAGTCCTACATCTCCTCTCTCCCTGTTGTTATGTTCTGAACACAAGAGCACACAAACCTATACCCCCCCAACTCCTCAAGTCACAGCAAACTGCACCACTTCTGGAAATACATTCCCTAGCCTAATACTAACTTGTGGTAGTCACTGCAAAGTAGGTCTTGACAATCTAGAGCAGAACAATGGAGAAAGAAGCTGATTTGAAAATACTTTCTGAGCAACCATTTGTAACAAGTATCTTCTAAAAACCTCCTGTGCTAGAGCTGTGAATAGAGAGGTGAAAACATACAATACTTTTATCATCATTCTCTACAGCTTTAAAAAGTATTAAATATACAATATAGATCCAGCGTGTATGCATAGAGATTAAATTATTGTACTTTTTTATATTCAAACTATTTTTATTAAGCTCTCCTCCAAACATCTGGGAATTTTAATTTTTAAAAAATGAGTATTTTTAGCTGGTAGAACAGCTGGTAGAACAGCCAAAGCTTTCTTGCCAATCAAAACATTCCCAAATACTGATTTCATCTTTTTCCAAAATTTCATAAATATTTTTTGAAAAATCCTCATGATATTTTTTTCCCCTGAAATGGAAAAGTTTGGTTCAAGCAGCTCTGACATTACGGACAGAGAAAGAAAGTCCTGTTCCTGAGGGAGATATTCAAGAGTCTTCATATGTATTAACCATTCTCTTTCTGCATTGCCCTTCATCCAGTCCATACTTTTGACTTCTGCAGTAGGAAAAGCAGGTGTCCCGCAGAACAAATTGCCTGATGCACCTCTGGAGTACCTCTAGCCAACACATAGTCTTTACATGGAACTTGGTTGACATGCTATGAAAAAAATAGCTTGGGATCACCTAATTAAAGACCTTTTAATAATGGAAGCAAGCTTTACTTGGTGTAGGAAGTTACATTAAGATGGCTTATCAAAGAAATTTTTACCAAAGTATTCATTTCTTTCACCTTGCCCTTTGTGTTGCTGTATTTTGTCCCATCTCTGCCATGCCATCCAGAAGGTCCATCCGTTTTCCCCAGGACGATATTTCAGTCCTTCCCTTGGCAGACAACAACTCCCAACTGGTTTCCTCAGCCTGTGCTTTTAGCATACTGTGACTTCTGGTCACAAAGTTATCAATGGCACGATTAAATGGGAACGCTTTCCAGATGGCGCAGGGGGAATGCCACGGCTCTCTTCCTCCAGCTCAACCCTTGCCCTTTCAGGCGGCAGCTCTGTGGCCTCTTCTTTAACCTGTTCCTTACCACTTGACAGTATGCCTACAAATCCCCATCTCTCTCAGGCTATTTCAGTCTCCCACACAGCTCAGTGGCACTGAAGCCCTGCTAGATTAAATCTCTACATTTCACTTCCTTTGAAGAGGAATTATCTTGTCAAAAAGAAATATCAGTTAACCTGGTACAATTCACCTTTGAAAAACTCCTGTTGCTATTATTTTTTCCCTTTTCTACTTGTCTTTCTATCTCTGTTCTCTATTGTTTCAAACCCATACTACTGAGGTGACACTAATGAGCTGCCCAGATTATTTTTCCCTTCCTTCAACAGAGGGTGTTACAGACATTATCCCCGAATCATAAAGTGCTACCTTTGAGTTCATAGATTATTAAAAATCCTTTCTACCAGACTTGCAATTTCCTCTGCCACATCTTGGACTATTATGAGATGGACATTATCCAGCCACTCCTCCACTGCAAACACATTCATTTGCACTTCTACAGTTATTCCTGAATATCTTTGTCCCCATAGTCTACCTTACAAAATATAGCCTCATTAAAAACCAAAATCAAAGTATTATTTAGTTTGAGGTCAGACTTGGACTACCTTTATCTTCATTCCCTCCTTATTTGATTGGGGGAGGAGGGGGGGGGAAGAGGGGATTTTTTTTTTTTTACCTCGCTTCTAACCAGAGTGAAGAAGTATACTAATTTTGGAAATAGTCTTGTCTCCAGCGACAGATCTCAACACATGCCTTTAAAGGGTTCAGATAAGCCATTGAGGTCATTGTGTTATGTGGCAGGAAAATCCTAATACTTACAAATACTCAAATTTGAAGCTTCTTTGCCCTAGAATTGCACTGGCCGAAATAGCAGTAATCATCTAAAACCAACATTTGGTCCAAAAGAGAAAGGAAAACCATTCTGACATTGATTTCAGCTTCCGATATATTGGTCATTTTAAGTATCTATGTCAGCAAAGACTGACCAGAAACCATTTCAATGACTATCTTACCTTATGTGCTGCAGCATCCCCAGAAGAGCTCCATCCGAGTAGAACAGCACCATCTGGGGCTAATGTCCCTGGGCCAAACCCGGTGTCTCTGCAGAGCACACCCTACACTTCCTGCAACCAGTATAGCCCAAGCCCACCCATCACCCAGCAGATAAAACAAGTGAACACAGCAAATATAGGAGAAGTAGGGAGTGTTTAATGATTATTTTATGTTTCTCACAGGGAGAGCCATAGGCGGCTATTCATTAAATCCCCAAAACACTCTTCCAAGTCCTTCTGGCTTCAATGTAAAAGGAAGAGCCTCCCTTTTCTGTCTCAAGCTCCTTCCACCTTCATCATGCCAAAACCCCAGATCAAGCCTTATTTAAGCAATATACAAGGAGCAATTTCAATCCACTTAATACATGTAATCAAATAGCTCACTGCTCAGTATATTCCAGAGTTTGTGAATGCTTATGAAGCGGCCACAAAGCTTTCAGTTCACTGCAGAGCTGTGCTTTGAACTGCCAAAGAAACTGGAGGTTCTTGCCATAAAATTGAGGTCCAGTGTGTCACAGAGTGTACGTTGTTTTGTCTGATTTGAACCTGGAAACAATTTCTATGCTTTTTTCAGAATTGTTGAATAATCACTGAGCGACCAGATCCATGTCTCCATGTTAGTACTGAAAGAGATTTTCACAGTGGGTTTGGCCCTCTAAGAACCATCCGCCCCATGATGCCACCTCCTCCCCTAATTTCCACATATTAAATTTCATTAAAAAACAGCTGAAATGCAGGATGCTTTTTTCCTCACATCACCCCTCTGAGGAAACCTTTGCTTTTAGCTTCCATAAGGATTTTATGAAAGATTGAGAGAGCAAGACGTCCCCATGACAACCTCTGTAACACATTGGTCAAAAAGGTATATTTTTAGCCAGTGTCCATAATGTTTTATATTTAAACTAAATGGTACGTCTATGAACTATATTCCCATGAGAGCTGCCTAACCCGGCAGTGGCGTGATGGTGTTACATGCTGAAGCAGAGCTGGCAGCAGACCTTTGCATCAGGATGCCCTTGGTACAAGGCATGTGGGAGTGCTCTTGGGCTTCTGAGGGCTTTAACAACATACGAACATGAGAAATGCCCTCTGGGACCAGACTGGCCATCCACCTAGTCCTATAATGTTTCTGTGACAGTGGCTTGTTATAAATAAGTGTGTACAAATATGAATGCACTAATATATCTGGCAGAGCTTACTCAATTCCTGGTGTTGCAATCATTGCAACAGAGCACTCTTTTTGTACACCTGTATAGCATGATCCATGCAATCCTAATGACCAAACAAAAAAAAAACTTGGTTGGTTTAATCCCTTCAGCTGTCCTCAAAGAGTCTTTCTGATTACAAAAAACAAGCCGGCAGCACCTCTTCATTAGGAAAAAGAGAAAGAAGTAATAAATGAGCATACAAAACCCATGGGCTAAACTGGCCTGTTAAAATGTGTTAAGCCTGGCTAGCATATGTTACCAAGCACAGCCAAGAAAATGGCTCTAAGTGGGCATGGAGGGCGTCTCCTATTTTGCTTGTCATCTTTGAAAGACAAAGAAACCCACTGGAGTAAACTGTATGGAAAGGAAGAGGGAGGTCTCCACACACCTCTGGAAATCCCCCGGGGCTGCACAGCACAGCTGTGGCCAGCTTGAGACCTCCCAGAGGAAGAATGAATGTCCTGAAGCCTTTTCTTCCCATGGTGCACCCACCTCTCCTTGCCAACACTTCTCTTGGGGGTGCAAGCAGGACCACAGTACAGCCCCAGCTGCCAGTCAGAGACATCAACAGGGTTGTGAGACAACCAAGGTAAAACAGACACCAGGCCACACAGGAGTATATCCAAATCAAAACTTTTTTCCTTTTTTTTTTTTTTTTAATGTCAGTCCATATTTTTTTTTGTGAAATACTGGTAATTTCCAGAGAAAGCAGCCTGTTTTCTTGGAGGTAGGTGCTTGGCTGAAAATGAAATACTTTGTCAAAAAGCAAGTTTAGTGAAAATACTTGACCATCTTCTTCCAATTGCCTGCTCAGGAAAGCCTGTACTGGTCTTTGGTCCCACTCTTCTTGCCCCTGGACTCGCACACACCACCAGTAACTTGTGACTTGGAGGGAGCTACCTCACACTGCTTTCTAGCTTTGGTCTTGTCAGCAGAGAGGAAAAGAGAGATGGAAAGGGAGATAGTACTCAAGGAAGGCAGAATCCTTAGAAACAAAAAGTAATGAACACAGACAGACAACTTAGAAGTGAAATACTATAAAATGATATCGTCAGATGTTCTCAAAAATGGCCCACAGTGGAGAACTGGCTAGTCACACAGAGCTGGCTCTCCCTAGTCCCAGCTATTAAACTGTTATGAAGCTAAAATTGCATGAAATAGTTTCCTAACTTTACTTTTCTATGTATGTAATAACTATCCACACCACAAGGGTGTTTCACAACTGCAAAATGGGAAGAGGAGATATACACAAGACACTCTGTATTAAAATGTGATCCATGCTATGAAAAACAAATGAGAACCTTGGATCTGACCTAACTGTGAAGTAATTTCAAGTGATAATAAGATACCAATGATGAATTTGTTAAATCTGGAGTACATGTGGAACTCATCTGAAGCATACAGCCGAAAAATAAATACACTAATTTCAAAAGTGATGCAACGTGACATTTTGCCCATAAGCAATTAGCTGAGGACAGTCTAGCCTACAATTACATTTTTGTAGGCATAAGTTTGGTAAATTTTTTAATGCATGTTAATATTTCTTGTTTACATAATAGTTCAGCAAGACAGCATTGTCCTCCTCAATTTAGAGACACCAAAAATCACACTGCCTGGCACAGCAAAGGGTCTACCAGCCCTAGAAGATACATACACACAGTGTATTACCCTTTTACCTCAGAAGAAAACCAAATACCAAAGTCTAGTTTCATATACAACAACATTATTTTGAATTGATCATGCATTTCTATTATCAGCATGTTTAGAAAATGTCTACATCCAATCCTTACTGTAACTGTGTTGTCAATATGTCCATAGCAGGACCAAAGAAATTAATCCGAAACCTTTTCCAGCAAAACATTTCTATGATTTCATCCCACCAAGTATGTGCTGCCTTGTTCCGAATCAAGCTCCAATGTGCCCAGACTGTCCTTCCTAGATTCTGTCTAATCTCTTCTTGAAAGACCTCAGTGACAGCAATTCGGCTACTTCCCAACAAAGTCTGTTCCAAAATCTAAGCCTTCTGGATATGTCTACAGAGTATCTCTGTTTTCCATCTACTACGTATTTTGTATTTATAGCTCTTTGTAGTTCTTTGCAATTTTCATTACTGGCATTTATGGTCAAGATTTTGCAATAATTTATCCCATTCTTACACACTGATTTCTGCTTATTCACTGGATAAGGAACTTAGGTTTCTAAGATGGATTTCTCTTTTCTGTTCCTAATGCTAGGAGCTTTCAAGTCAGGTGTAGAGATGCTGAGCACTGATGGACTGATGGATCTGGTTGTAAGTACCTCTAGTCAATAAGACTCATCTACATATACATCTGTTTCAGAAGAAGGTACAGGTTGAAATGAAAACAGGAATAATTCTATGATAACCCTATAGTTAGACAAGCCTTTAGTAGCTAAAACAGCGTATCAGTTTGCATTGGTTAGCTTTCAGAGAAGAAAAAACAGATGCATCCTCATCATCATCAACTGCGTAATTTACTGTCAGGCTGCTTGCTGCCAGTTTTGTTTTTAACAGGTGTTGACTTTAAATAACTCAAGAACATTTGTCCACTTAAGAGAGACTTCATTTTCACTGTACAGCAAACAGTTGAAATATGTGAATATTGCCATGTAATACAGATAATGTCAAAAGTCAAGGCATTTTCTATTCCTTATTTTTTTCTCTGTCTCCAGAGCATCGCTCCTTTTCTTTCCCATAGCCGTAAACTAAAGTCTAACATCCAGGTAACAGCTAAGCTGTACTTTCATGCCAAGCACTGATAATTTATCAATAAGGGGGGAGGGACAGAGATTTACCAAGGCAACAGATGACTAGTGACTCCAAACTACTGTGACAATGAAATTGCATTCTAAATTTTCAAGGACTTTTTGGAAAAGTTATTCTGGATTGCCCCATGGAGAAATCAGGAAGCAGGAGACATATGTTACACTGCAGCCTTTCACAACACCACAGCCTAAGGGCAATTAGAAGATTTTCATACTGCTGAGGGTAAGCAGTCCATGAGTCCTACAGTAAAATATTCTGTGTCAGGAAAATTACCTTGATTTCTGACCTCTGCATGATTCATATTCTTTCAAGTTAATGTGGAAAAGACAACACATGAAAATAACGTTATGGTGGGTGTTTAGCTGTAAACACAGGACTGTCTGGTTGAAAACACATGCGATTTTTACTCCCTTTCATTTACCTTTGTCTTCTTGCACATAGTGTTACCACTGAGAATTAAATCCCCAATAAGCTTCTGGATAGGTTTTCGGGCTAAATTCAGTTTACTGAATATTCAAATAGGTACGTAATGAACATGGGACCCATCCTAAAACCCTCATGAAAAATTATCTTTTCAATCTTAATTATTTAACTTACAACAATCATTTTCTTAAGTATGCTTTTAGGAACTGAAAATTTGACTAAAAGAAGTATTTCTATCAATTTCATAAACCAGGAGAGGTTAACTTTTTTTTTAACACCATCTTTAAAGACTTGCCATGTCTATATGGCAACCATGTAGGCAAAAATTTCCCAATAAATAGATATTTGATAAGCAGAGCCACTGCAAGTATCTGGCTGCACATTTATACAGAACATCATAAAAGACAAGCACTCTGTTGCTCCACTACCGTTTGAAAATCTCTCTAGTTTGGAAACATTAACACTTACTTCCAAAAAAAGAGCAGTCCAAGACAAATTATAATTCCAGTCCATATGCTGATAAAGTTCCAGAACAAGCTGATTTAGCGTTGATGAGAAAAGGCTGAGGAAGGGTAAACAGTAAGTCTGACCCTCATCTACACCAAGTCTCTTTTATGCTAATTTGGCATTGTAAAAAAAGCCTTTTCTGATGTGCAGTTTATATTTCCACCCATACAAAGACTACTTTACCTTGCCAGAAGACTACAAAGAAGCCCTGGTAAATGAAAACAAGCTCAGAATTTGTATATGAAGAATAAGTGTCCCTTATCTTCTCAGTTAATGGGATGAAGTTTACAAATAATACCTATTTTCATAACAGGAAGCCCATGTGCACGCTCTTCTTTACATAATTGCTTACATTTCTGTTATTATGTCCTATATAGGGGTTGGACTCAACATCCCATATCAAACACCAACTTTGTACCTTCAGTTACAGCAACTGCATGTTAAAAACCAGGCCTGGGCTCAGTATTACCTCTGGATGTCTATGATCTAGTAATCAGAATTGCAAACCTGGTCTTGAGTGTCATCGCTCTAAACTTCATGGCATAACATCCCGGCAGCTACCAAAAGCAATATGTAGGCACCAAAGACCCCACCAGAGCATGTGAAGATGCTCACGTTTGTTTAAACTTCACAAGCATTTTCTTAGTGTTCCCAGGTCTGCAAGGTATGTAAACTCCTCAAGGAGTTCAGAGAGTACCAAGTGTCTTGGGTAAGGACACCTACCCAGCCAAACACACCATCCTCCCCATCGGGCGGGATTAGCCCCTGTGGGCACAGCCTCTTGCAGGAGGCCCGCTGCAGGGAGACTTGAGCTGCCCCATCCACACCAGGGCTCCTTAAGGCGCTGCTTTCTGCCACACAGGCACAGCCACAGTGAGGTGGACAGGCTTTGCACATGTCTAATAAGTCAACATTATGATGGGAAAAATTCACCCAATGCCAAGAGCTCCAGCAAGACTATATAACACTTCATTTGTGTGCTAAAAACTCAATAGGGATTTAAATGAATTAGATCCTTGCGCACAACAGAAAGTTAACCCTTGCTGAATGAACATTTTTTATTAGTGGATCAGAATTAGATAGCTTGTATTTCTTACAAAGCAGTTTCATTTGAATGCAAATTAAATGACTGACATACCGTGTCTTCAAATGTTTCTTTTTCATAATTTGATTCTTCTTTTCTTGTTTTTGTTTGTTTGTTTGTTTTGGTTTGGGTTTTTTTGAGTGTAGCATTCCACCAGGCTCTTCTTTTTCCTCTGTGTAACAAAAACAAAGATAACTTCTAAAACAGAAGAAATAAATCAGAACGGTCAAAGTCAAGGCTCACACTCTGGTATGACTTGAAACAGAGAAAACACATTACCAAGTACAGCAAAAGTTTGCCAAGTCTCTTTAATGACCCAGAAACTGATTATGATGTACTGAATTTTGCAAGTTAGTAAATCTGCCCACATACACGATAGCAAAACAAAACAATGGGGCTCTGTCATCAGTGGGATTTTCTGTTCAGAATTGTACAAATTCAGTATCATAGTGACTTCCAGGGAAAATCTCTTGGTGGTTAACTGGACAAACGCAACAGGCACAAGACGATATTATCCGCAGACACCAGCAGACGCATCTTTGGTTGAATGTTTCTGCCAGCCATGCCGCAGAGTTGTCCACGGTCACCCCTGGCCCTCAAAATCCTTGGTGAGACTGGAGGGCTAAAGCCAAATCTCCACCCTGGTGTTTGTGCCTGCCTCCTCCTCTTGCCTATGTACTTTTGTCAGTGTCCTTGCAAGTGAAAATAACTGCGCTGTTTCATGCCCCCTTATAGAGCAGTGGAGGACAAAGTCACAAAAGTTGCTCTCAGATGTATCATCCCTTTTTTCTTTAGCATAAGGCATAATTAGGACCTGACCCAAAGCCATCTCAAGCCAGCTGATGGCTATCCATTCACCCCTGTGGGCTTTTGATGAGTGCAGGTCCCAGTGTAGCAAAAGACAGAGCACAATTTTTTTCACACACAAGTACACTGACAAGAGGTCACCATCATTTTAAAGATGTACATGCTGCGCCTATCAAAGCCAAGGGGCCTTAACCATAAGAAATTAATGAATTTGAATACACAGAGAGGAGGCTGGAAAATTAACTTGCATTACAGAAAATACATCTTTGTAGCTGTTCTTGCTTTCATACTCAAGTGTTTTGTGTTTCCCTCATCAGTAGGCACCACCACTTGGGAACAGCTGTGTCTTTGGGCAGACACACAATTCATGGTGTTATTGCTGCAGCTTCTATGTGTCTTCGTGGCAAGTTTCTGTCTTAATTGTACTTCTTTCCTAAAGAAATGTGCTTTTAAGTCAATCAGGGTTTACAAATATCTCACCAAGTCAAGTGAAGTCCAAGTGGGTGAAAGGCAGTTTTATTTTCCTGCTACAAATTTTCCAATCACACCTATTTTTATGTTAGCAGGGGAAACCTCCATGATTTAATAACTACAAGCCGTTTAACAAACATGAACTCAAACAAGCACTTGTGAAGAACAAAAACAAATGCTTCACTCTGAAAGGTATGTTTTCCTTTTAAACATTTCTTCTGTTAGAATATAAACATAAATTTAACTGATTTTTACATTTTATCCTTTTTTAACAAAAAGTCTCTCCCCCCCACCCCCCAAACCCAGATGGCTAAATGTTGACTCAGTGCAAGGAACTTGGGAGGTTATACAAACACGAACCTAGTTTGACAATCCATTATAACTTGGCTAATGCCCCTCCATCACCAATAATCAAGGTTCTGCTAACACTTTCATTCCTTTCTTATTTTTGCTGAGTACATTGCACTCTGCTCAGCTGAATCACCAGGATTTCTTTTCTTTTCTTTCAAGAGGGCCCTTTCTCTAAAAGCCTCTTAAGGAAAGAATATTTATTTCTCAAATGAAGCCCTTGAAAGGGTTTGCTTATTGCAGGTGAATTTGCAGAAATGTTCGTTTTCAGAGTGGTTTCAGGCATAGTTTTCTCTCTGCTCCCCCCTTTTCAAATGGCAGCACTGCGCAGGGAAATGGTGCCCAGCTGCAGCACCTAACCCTGCATGTCTGCCCCCGCCCCCAGCACTACTGATCAAAAATCCAAAACTGAGATTTGATCTTAACAGAGATGCCAAAGTCCTGAGTCCACCCCATACAAAGTTCCCCAACCCTAGTGGAAAATCTCCAAACAAAATAATCCTGTTAATTCAGATTTCCTTTTCAGTTTCTTTATGTGGGCCTGAAATATCAGTTTTAAAGGATATTTGGGGTTTTTTGGGCTGGTGGGAGGCACAGTGTCAGCCTGTGGGCTCAGCTTCTCTAACCACCCAAATCTAGGCTCTCCCAGGGGAAGCCTGGGGATCCCACCCAGACGCACAGTGGCAGAGCAAACCAACAGTCCAGCCATTAGCTTGCATGGACGCCTGTAGAGAAAAATGTAACTCCACCTTGGCTTGTTGGTACAGGTGTCTCCAAAGAGGCTTCAGCGTGGCCACAGGATCTGCTCTTGCCTTGCTCCTGTGCAGGAAGGAGCTGTGGCTGTGTGAAGGATGGGGCTCCCAGGGATTGGCACCCCAGCACCCATCTCAGCAAAGGAGCCCGTTTTGGGTGCTGATATGGCACATAAATCACATGCAGTGCAGCGGGGGACACATGTCCTGCTTCTGCCAGGCAATATGTCTCCCCTGGCTAGTCTCCAAAGCGTGTCAGACCCATGCATCTATCGGCATACTGCACCACATGCTGGGTTGAGGTAAGTAAAGCTTGGCAAGTTTGCATTTCCCTGCAGAGCATCGCTACTGCAGGCAGGAGCACCTCTCAGGCTGGACAAAACGTAATGAATGGGGCCCTCCAACTTCTGCTGGCTGGGGTCTCTTTGATGAAGCAGAGCAGGACTGAATAAATAAACTCGTCTTACCCAGCCTCTGTGGAAATCCAAATATTTCTGAAGATTTTGTCATCTGAAGTTGAATACAGAAGTGAAGATAACATATTGAACAGATCCTGAGAGAGTAAAGCTTTATTTAAGAGAGAAGTGACTTAGGAGCTCTGGAACTTACTCCTGCCAAAGACCTCAGACCTAGGGTCTTAAATCACTTACGTGCTCTCAAAGACTGGGAATTTAGGAGTTTAAAGGGGATATCTAAAGCCAGTAACCTTTAAAATTGTCATATTTACAAAGACTTGAAATCTTGTTCATGTCCTCCTCATGGGAAAGACAACCCACCCAAATGCAATAATGTTAAGGCAAAAATGCCTCTGAAACACAACCACTTAAGTGAAGCCTTTTCCCATGCCTTTTGTCACTGCCACCAAAAATAAGGCACAGCCCTCTGGAGGACCCTCTGTGGCATGAGGTTGCTCTGGGCAGGGGGTGGCAGCACCGGAGTGGAGCTGATGGGACAGGCGGTCACCTCTTGGAGACCAGTGCCACCGGCAGGTACGTGGCAGGCAGAGGGCAGCATGCTGGTGGGGCTGGGGACCATGCTCTATGGGGCTGTGGGCAGGACAGGACAATGTGGTGTGGTCCCACACGCCACAGCATGCCCCTACCTGCTGGGGTGAGCATGGGGACAGCAAGCTCATCTCCCACTGCAAAATAACAGAGGAAAGACCTACCTGCTGAGGCAATGCTAGTATGCCCATCTCACCTCTGATGCCACAGAGAAGGAGAGGGGCTCAGCTTTCAATGGCCAGAGCATCCTAAAGCACTCGCAGAGCCAAACAGTCAGGGATCCAGGAGACATGTGGAGGGAGCCAGCAGAGAGCAAAGCGTCCAATTCAGCAAATCCCTTAAGCATGTGTTTAAGTGCTTTACTAAATCAGGACCACAGGGCGTCCGCACAGATGGCCCTCGCCGTTCCTGGGGTACCTGCTAGTATCCCACAAAGGGGCAAGGAGGTAGCTCAGTCCCCTGCAAAACCAGGTGATGGCAAGTAAAGGCAGCGCCGGGATGTTGGCAGAGCCTGCAGCCCTCTGTCACAGAGACAATCTTTGTCCAGAGGGTTGCTCCTTGGAACATTTCACTTCTCTGGGAAGTCACATTGAGTTATTATCATACAGTATCTTTTTCTCTCTTTCCTCTTTTGCCATGGGTTTTTTCTTTTTGCTGTTGTTGGTTTTCCTTTTTTTTTTTCCCCCCTTTTTTTCCCCTGATGTTCTTTATTTCAAGTTTCTCGTCTCCACTCTTGAGAGTGGAAAAGCCTTATCCTACATATGTTCTGCAGATTATTGCACCCACCTCCCCCTCCAAGTGTTTCAACAACAATCAGTTGTTTTCTGTGCAGCAAGAGGGATTACAGCCCTGTGGTATCTTTCTGCATTCTTTAAAATCTTCTCTCCTCTCTGGGGAAGAATCTGTTTCGGATGTTAATGTGGTGCTACGTGTTTGTAAAGTGTTCTGATCCTGCCTGCTGTCACCACAACATGGTGATAAATTAAGAGTTTAATTTCAGTTTAATTTGCACATGCAGATTAACAAAGGCAGAGGACAGGGCATGGAAGGACAGGAGAAACTCTAATATCTCTGCCTCATTCAGCTCACTCGTGCATCTCTGGGGACTGTAACTGCTTCGTCCTCGTGTTGATACACAAAAAGCAAGAAACTTCAAGATTTAATAAAGTCAATATTATTTTGACTCAGATATTACGGAAGGAGAGAGTTTAAGAAAGACTCCTTGGCAACAGAGTTAACACAAATCCTTCTAATTTGTTTTAAGTTTCTCCTCTTTGTTCTTAGTACTGCAAGAAGGCACAATATGAAGTATGCCCTTAACCCCACGGAGCTGGTGGTGGGTAAACAACTGTGGTGGATAAACAACTATTCCAGCACTCTGAGTGGATGGAAATGGAGATGTTAGCAGGCTCTCACAACAAAGGCTCAAACCCTCCCAAGGCTCTCTGAAGCAGATGATCCCATCACTGCTGAAGTCATGATGGTCTTCAGCCCCACGGCTCATGGGGGAGCCATGCAGGATGCAGTACCTCTAGCCACGGTCACACTTACCCATGCAGTACGGACAGCTGGCCTTACAGACCTTTGCAAAGGCACTGAGTCACTGTGGGGACTCTGCACCTCTAAGGCACCTCATTTCTCAGCCCCTTAGAAGAAAGAGACGAGGTCAGAAAATGTTATAAAGAAAAGGATGGGAGCAGAGACCCCTCAGATCTCAGCAAGACAGTTTAAATTGATTGAAGTGTTAAAAATGGAGAACCCTCATTTTTGGCTGTAATATATAAAAATTGTGCTAGGCATCAGGAGCTTTTCAAAGAGTGCTAATTTATAGATGCTTTTCTAAGGAGGACAAGTGAGTATATTACTTTTCCTTTAAAGTGCAGCTGCAACAGCAAACCACACACACTCTGTAGGTTTTATAACCTTGCTAATTTTCCCTAAGTCTCAGGAGCTATTGGTGGTAAGTATAAACGTATTTTGTTTCAACCTAAGAAGAAAAAGAAAACTGAAAACAAAAGAATTTGTTTTCAGAGTACAGCTAACAGCTAAAGAGATATCAACTCTGATCTCCACAGAACAGCCAGTGATGCCAGGGAGACTGGTTTATACCACTTACTCTCTGTTCAACTAAAGGAATAGGGGTTTTATTTTTATTCCTATTCATATAAATGGGAAAACTGGGAATCCTGGGAGCATTGCACTGGATGAAGTACTTGTGTGAAGAGGAATCAACTCCCAGGTCTGCAACACATTTTCCTGCTTTCACGTTCCCATTTGTAAAACAGGCAGCTATAAAACCAGTTCACTGGAATGTGCAAGAGGCTCAGATACTGCAGTGAGGAGTGTGTAAGTGTTGAGTCTGAAATCCTCATCTTCTGATCCCATCACCTTCCAAAGTGCCAACCAGCAGTTTTATTTTATGCCCACCCTTAAGGCTTTGAATGTTGCTTTTGTCCCATAGGGAAAGGAGACAAAGTTTTTCATGGCATCATGTCAGAAGAGTTCAGCATTGGGGTACCAGCCTGGAGTGGAGAAAACTTGAAGTCATCTTCCCGTTTTGCTGCCTTTAGGGGAGAACTTTTGATTTGAATCAGGAAGAACAGAGGTTTGACTGCAGGTTTGCCTAACTGTCTCTGCAGAAGGGGTAGAAGCAACTTTCTCTGATACTCATTCATTTTCTGGGGGCATAAAATAAAGATCTGCCCCAACTCTAACCACAGTCTGAATTTCTAAACAAAATATTTTAGCCATGCCTTAATATGAGGGGGGAGGGGACAGGCTGCACAGAAATGTTATTTGCCTATAACAGCCCAAAAATGGAACTTAAGATTTTTCTCTCTCCCAGTTCTCTGGACTTTCATCTTTGCTTGATGGTCTACAGGAAAAAATTCACTGTCAAACCCCTACGGAGGTCCAAAATGCTGCTTATGTTCCAAAATCACTGGGAGAGCTCGCATAATAAAATATTTGTTGGAAAGGCACCAGGGCATGTTAAGTATAGAGAGGCAGCCTTAACTCTCACTTCCCATACTTTCATGAGCCTAAGTCAGAACAGTAATGTTATTTGAACTATACCTATATTTTGGATTTAACTTAAAGCATTTCTTCACCTGTCCAACATCTTTTTATTTACTCCCATATGTTATCCCATATTATCTCATTAGTGACATTATTTTAGCTGCACTTAGCATGCAGGTGATACTGCCAATTTGCTACCTAGTCATAAAATTATGTATCCCTTCATTGTCATTGGAGTTTTCCAAAATATGTGCCAATTCTACCATCACAAGATATATTTCACCAGCTGAAGAGTAGATGATTAAGCATCTCATTACCATAATAAAAACGAAAATGCATTAACATAAAATAATGGATTTTTTTTGTCCTATTCTCATTTTTCCAAAGTTATTCTAATTTTCATTTGCTTCTGATTCTATATATATCCTGATTAACAAATGTCACATGAGAAACTAAACTAAACAGTCTGGAAACAGGAAAAGGCGTTAAGTTCACAATGGCACCCAGAGATCTGCCAAAATAGTTTTTAAACTGTTCCTGACCAAACTATATAAATACATGGCTAGCTATACTCACCAACACACAGGCAACGATATCATCAGCTTGCTAACATATCTTCGATTTTAAGGCCACCAGCAGTCAAGCACAAGATTCAGCCTTTGGGTTTGTTCCATAAATAGTTACTAGCCACAGCACCGAGCAGAGTGAGGAAAGAATGTTAATATCCAGAAATGACTTTGTGTTGCAATGAAGGAGCAGCAACAGAAATTAAGGCTATACACTGTTTTGTCCTTACACTGAGAGATCATCCTCTGGCTCACAGGGAAAACACCACGCGTGAAATCTGAGTCTTGCTAAAGTTCTTGAGACTTTCTTGCTTTTTACCTGGCCTTATTGCTCTAAGCCCAAGACTTTTCAGATGAGTTTAGCATATGAATTCAGCATACAAAAACAAACAAAAAAAAGTTAAACACATGCATGATGAAAGGTGAGAGAGCTGTCTGGAAGTTATATAGTCATTTACTGAGTTCACAGAAACTTTTACAAATGAAAACTTTATATTTTGGAGTTAGTCACCACAGCCCATGATTCATGGTGGCTATTTCCTTTCTTAGACACTGAACATGAAAGGCTTTCTTAGCTTCTATACATTTCCTGCTTCTGAACCCGAGTGCTGCTGTAGCACACATGAAAGAGGTTTCCTAATCTACAGCATTCATGTTATGTTCAAAAAAGACTACTTGATAAGAGGACCGCATAACACCGGGTGAGATGGCAAGGAACAAATTTGCTGAATTATTTCACAGAGAACAATATTTTCTGTGTGTCTCATTGCTGAATTTTCAATCACAACTAACTAATTCAATAGAACTGGTGAAATAATAGGCAAAAGTAAACCGCATCAGCTCCTTTGATTCGTTATAAGCTGTACAGAAAGATTAGCCCTATGAAAAGTGACAGTGAGACTAAGCCACAGCAACTGAATTCACCAACATCAAAGTAAAAATAAGAAGCACATATCTTGCAGTGTTAGAGTTTAAAGTGTGGGTTTTTTCAAAATAATTTGCAAAGATAAGCCAAATGTTACTGGTCTTAAAAAAACGTGTCTGCCAAATCAGCTCTGCTGAACAGTAACAGATAGGACAGGATCTTCTAGCTAGCAGCAGCTAACTTCAGGAACTTATTTCAGGTCTCATGCACCTTTCTGACTAAGTACTATGCACTGGAATATGTATCAGCAAAACCATCCACAGCTGTACCAGCTCCCCTACTGCCAAACAAAGAAACAAAAAGGACAACCAGCAGGGCTTATCTGCTCCTTCAACCAGAGATACATGCCTCACAATTAGCATGCCTATGGTTCACAGGGGGGAAACAACCAAACAATACACAACAAGCATAATCATGCTCTCAAAAGAGTGCTGCTCCAGCAGCATCATCAACTCCAGGCTCCAGCAGGTCCATTGCCAAACGCAGACGAAAATCTAGTCCCCCAGTCTGTCACCTAGGCACAGTTTTGTGAAACCACACATGCCAAAGCCTAAGAAAGATTGTACAGAAAGTCAAACTGCATCTTTTCTGAAGAAGAGTTACTGGCACGCTACATAGAAATACATAGCAGTAACACAAAAATCTATGCATGCCTCCTTTGTATGCAAACAAAACCAGTACAGATCTTTGTTACCAGTCCAAACCTGCACCCTTTTATGTACATCATCTTCAGCCATGCAGAGAAAGTTCAGCAATTATCCTTGAGTGAGGAAAAACATACGGTTCACACGCATTCCTTAAACCCAATGAGAAACAGTGCTCTGCAGTGGTTACTGCACTAGGACTCAGCTGAATCAAAATCTGTATTTAACTTTCCTACGGATAGATCATGGGATCTTGACTACCCAATTTCTTCCTCATTTCTGAAAGCAGAGGATATGAAAATGCCAATTATACATTGAAATGTATAGGAGCTGTTTGTGTGTGGAATGCAAATCTTAAATTCCATGACTCTAACCATGTATCTGCATGAACGCTGACTTCCATTAACATGGCATACAATTATCTTCAGTGTCAGGGTGTGAAAATCTTACAAGAATCCCAAATTACTGTAACCTATAGGTCATGCCAAAAGAGAAGAATTCGTTGGCAATGCCTTGGAAATGATAATTTTTCAATTCTTCTTACTGCAACTAATATCCAGACTTGCTTGCCAGTTGTTTCACAGCACTACATTCCTCAAAATGAAAGCTATACCATAAAAGCCGGATCAGGTGCAGCTTATTAGTGTAAGATATCATGTATTGTCCGAGAACTACCTATTAGATCTTGCAATATGCTTTTATTATATATCTAACTCTATGTTAATCTATTTAATGAATATGCAAAAAATTTAAGATATTGCATAGTATGTTAGTGTCATCAGTCACATAATTTATGATAGCTCTGCTCCACAAATGCTACAATCCAGATCTGAATGTTCCTTCAAGACAAGGCCAGCTGAAGAAATCTCTCCTTTAGGAAGAAAGTGATAATGCTGTCTTTCATCTGCTCCTGAAACTCCAGGCTCCTCTAGCTTGCATGGCAGGAGAAAATACTTCTGAGAAAGGTTGCTGTAATATATGAAATAAACGCTGGGAGTCTTGGAATTGTTTAAAAGTGAAATAAAAATGTAGATATCAAATTCCTCAAAGCCACAGGCTTCAGCTTAGGGCTGGTCAAAAGCCCACTAAAATTAATATGAATATACTGATTTGCTTTAAGATCTGCCTTTCATAACCATTGTGCATGTAATATGAGCACAACCACATTTTGGATTCAGTGGAATATACCCCATTTCTCTTACAAGTTCCAGGAAAGGATCAGAGATATTACATGATGAATATGCTGCACTTAGGTGTGATTTTATTGTCTCTCCGTTTCTGCTGCCTTGTGGAATGTGCAGAGAAGCTGGTTTCCATGCTGAGGAGAACAATCCAAAATGAGTAGGGAATAGAAGTTCAACAGCTATTATTAAATTCAATGTATATTCATTGGGCTATTGTTTCTATCTAGTCCCTTGAATATTCTGGTTCAGCAGACACCCCTAAGATCTCATCAGTCTGCTTTTTCAGCAATCCAAACAGAGGACATCACCACTGATGTAACTGGGTATATGTCATGTAATTGTTCTGGGACAGCATACTCTATAGATTTAGTATATGACTCTGTATGTGTTACTGGATTATTATTAATCACCGTGACAGACACAAAGCAGCACTATTCACACTCTCTGAACTGAGGCATCAAATAGACCCATTGCTAATTAGGACAATCACAGCCAGGAATTAAATTTAAAAGCCCCTGTTTGTTTCCCACTTCTTAAAATTATTCCTCTCCATCCCATCCTTTTCTTTCTCACAAATCTGGTAGTAAAACATTAGGCAGCCCCTTGTGCGATTCTGCTGAACAGTTTCTAGTTAACAGACATGAAATAACGATAATAAACGAGAGAGAAGAAAGCAGTCATTAAGCAATTAGAAGCTGAATGCACACCATTCGAGCACATCCAGCATTTATCTAGCTTTAGCATGCTTTCCTAAGCCAGGAATACAAAATGATACAGAGCAGAAAATGTAAATTATCAATGATGTCATAGTGACCTGTGCGATACCTTGGAAGGGTTTAAGCATACATTAACATTTTCTTCATAAAAAAAAAACCCATTGTCCTATCCTGACATATGAACACCTGCTTACTTTCTTCATGATTTTCCAGAATACATTAACCCTCTGTATTACTTAACACTACATAGGCTCTCACATCTCTGTCTGAAAAGATGCAGTGACATTTTCCTGAATGTGGCTGTGTAGCCAGCAGGTTTTGACTCATGGAGGATGGGAGTAAATACTAAGAAATTGGGGGTTCTTTAAGTTCTATTTTTTAAACAATTTGTAAAAAATACCCAGCTATACTACCAGTGAATTCTTGCTGGTGTTGGTAGAAGGAAAATATAAAAAAGGAAAAAGACCAATAAATGTGCTTCCAGAGTGATTTGTCATGGGAATCTAGTAAAATCTTGTGTACGAAACACACTTACCAGCATATAAAATTACTCTGGATGATTTATATTTGGCTTGGCGAAAGAAGCCTGAAGATGACAAGGAACTTGACATGTCCATACCTGGAAGCTGCAGAGGCAGAGACCGAGCAGCATGGGAGAGATTGCTGGGAGATGTGAATGCCCAAGAGCAGACATGGGCAGAGCTCCCT
Organism: Anhinga rufa; assembly: GCA_013400875.1. Taxonomy (NCBI): domain Eukaryota; kingdom Metazoa; phylum Chordata; class Aves; order Suliformes; family Anhingidae; genus Anhinga; species Anhinga rufa. The sequence goes on from VZTV01057143.1 coordinate 27,314, forward strand.
CAAAACCTGATAGTATCAAGAGGCAATGAGCGAATCCAGAGAAATAGCTGAAGTGAACCTCCTTCCAGAGATAACCCTTTGCCTGCCTCATTGAATAGATTAATGAGCTGATAGGTGGTGATGATTAATTTTTTAAAAGACTTTATTGAGGAAAATTCGGAATGTTAATTTCTTTCCTGTTTTCTTAAGTTTGAGGTTTGTGCGTTTGTCAGGTCATGCTTTGAAATGATCTTTCATCAAAAGTGGTTATGGTTGGGTTTTTTTAGACAAAACATTTTGATAACATGCTTTGAATATGTTTCAATAACCATTTCAGAACAAACTATCACCGACATTTTCAGGAAGTGAAGTGTTGGAAAAGCCCAGATTTTTCCACAAGTATTGCTTTGCTCTGAAAGAAGCCCATGCTGGAATTAAAACATATTTCTCATCAAGCTTCAAAATGGTCATCTGATAATTCTGGGGGTTGACTATTATTTGAGATGGTGATTCATTAGTAGTAGAAGAAAGATTACTGAAACAGAAAGGGTATCCCACAGAAAAAAAAAGTTCATGAGTGCCAGAGGTAATTTGCAGCAGTGACTTCATTACTGTGATTAAATGTTCACAGGAAGAAGTCAGGGCAGAAAAGTGACCTCTTCAGTCTTTTTGACCGAAGACAGCACCTATGTAGAAATAAATGGCTTGTTAGCATACATAGTGTATCTTCCTCTTAGAATAGGTAGCTTTTCCTTATTTCTCCTCATGTTGAAATTGGCCTTCTTGACTTGCCTACATTTTGCACCCTTGTTTTACTTTCTTTCAGTGGCTGGGTAAAAAGAGTTACAACCTAGCTGCATCTATAATTTCATTGATGTTATTTTTACAAGTCAATATTGAATTAACTTCAGGCTGACAAAAAGACATAACAGGAAAAAAAATAATTTCTCTGCCTTAACAATATACAATTACAACAATATAGTGAGAGAAGAATGGTGCTTTACAATGAAAACATTCAAATAGTTATAATAACAATGCATAAATTTTTGCATGAAGAAACTAAAACCCTTCACAGGTAATCTTGGACCCAAGCTATGAGTACAGGGCATATAAGTGAGAATATCCACCGCCAGGACATTAATAAAAAGGGAAGTTCAGTTTTAAAAGAGCCACAAAAAGAAAAGCATGAATAGCTCTTAATGCTTCTCATAGCAATGAAACAGCCACTTAAATGGAAAATGAAAATTTAAAAAACAAATGGAGTGTAACTTTGATTAAGGATTTGTTTTTCAAAGGCATTCATCTGCATTATACGACTGGTAGACTTCAGTCCCTGTAGTGCAACATGTTCATATTTGAGCTCAGATTTTAGGGAGTACATGTTGTTTTGATTGGAAACTGGATATAAGGAGACTCCTTCAAACAATAACCAAAATAAAGACATTGACATGAGGAATTCGGCTGTGGTTTCACATGCAGCCCAGGCAGTCTGGCAGCTCGCTGACCAAGGCAGGGCTGCTGCTCTCCTCCCCGCAAATTTCTCTGCTGCTTTCCCAGCCCCAGCCTTGCCCCCATCCCAGGCTGCCCTGATGCTCCTTTCCCCCACTGCCATGACTCTCCAGAGAGCAGACACCAATGCAAGATTTCTACTTTGGATTTTTTTTTCCTTTTGCCTATTTTTTGGCCATTTTAGTGAGTTAAATCACTCGCTTGAGAGGCCCAGCAAGTACCAAAGGCAGCACAAGGGGAGCACTGGGAGCACATGGCACAGAGGAGGTGCTGGGTAAGGGTTCCTGCTCCTGCTCCCTAGGTTGACACCAAGCTTCGCCACTGAGGTCAACAGGGAGGGTCCCACCAACTCCAGCAGGCATTTTATTAGTCCCACATTTGGGGGGAGGAGGACAGATTCATATGTGAAGCCCAACTTTGCTTTACATGTGTGCTAGTGCACACCTACATAGGTAACTCTACCTGGCAGCCAGTCACCTCTTTGGTGGTATGCCTCCAAATGAATGCCTCCATTAGGGAGCAATGGAGTTTGTACCAAATTTGTCGTAAAGAATAATGTACGGAAAGTAACAACAAGCCTCATATCTTCTTACCCATTTAACTAGAAGACTGATCATATGAGTCTTTTGGCTCGTTCCCTGGTTGTCCACGCAGCCAGGTAAGGTCTTTGAGATGCAGTAGAAGTTTGGCCACTTTAATTCAGGCCAGAGCTGCCTCACCAAAACCACAGCCCATCCTTCATTTCACAGAGAATTTCAAGCTGCAGAAGGTTAATTACAGACAGCAGCAAGGTGAGAATGAACAGCGGTGGCACCCGTCAAACTGTGAGCTGCACTGGATTTATAAACAGGTTCTGTACGCAATTAATGCTCTTGCCTTTGGCACGCAGGAACAAGTTTGCTCAAGAGCAGAAAAAGACTGAGTAATACAAAGCTGCACACTGCAGTGCTTTATTCGTTTTTTCACATTGAACTGAGGACCTAATTAGTTATGTTATTGTAGAACTAATAGCACATTTGTTATAACGGCTGTTTCTTTCCTAAAAGTTTTACATAAAGCTCACAAATTTGATATCCCAGTATGCCAAAAAAAGTGAGAAATGCTTTCCCTGCTCTTGAGAAATCTTGGTCTAATTAGGTTGTTCGTTTTTCTGCCTAGATGCTGAAAGACTTTCTCTTGATTAGAATAAAAGATACCAGAAGTATCCATTCTTCCAGTTTTGAAAGTGCTCAGGAACAAATCTGTTCTGATCACCAATTTGTAACATTAAAGTTGCAGTGACTGTAAAGTACAGCAGTGACTGTACTTCAGTTCAATGTCCCATAGTTATTTGTAAAGGTGAGGATACTACGCAAGATACAAATGTGACCATTGGTTTCAAAAAATCATGGGG
>VZTV01057143.1:30221-40826 GCA_013400875.1 Anhinga rufa
GGGGGGAGAACTCTACCAAAATAGTGATGCATTTTAATTACCTCAGTAATTACATAGCATAGACCCCAATGTTAAAGGCCTCTTTTCCTTATTTTGCTTTGTATGGTATTTAGGCTGCCAAGATGGGACCTAACAAAACCAGCTTCCACCCCTGCTTGCTCTTTCAAAGATCCACACATATATTTTCTGCCTGTATGTGGCAGCCCTTTTGCCCCAGCCTCCACAGCTCCCTGCAGTTAGGGAGGGCAAAGATACAATGATGAATTCATAGCACATGCCCAGCCCAAAGAGATTCTGCACGGCCATGTTTACTAATCACAGTGGTCAACTCTAATAATGGATTTGTCCAAAGACTTCCAGTAACGTGCTGGTGTTATTATAGCAAGAGGACACACTGCTGTAGATCATACAACACTCAACAAATATTAACGTAAACTTCACCCCCACCATGAGCCCCTCTTTACATATGGCTATGAAAAGCCTAGATGGGATGAAGTTCTTCAGGCACAGAAAGAGCCTGGCTAAGCCAAGAAGAGAGTCTACACGCTAGCTGCCATTTGATTACTCAACGTCCCAAGCCCTTTTTTTAAAAACACATCACTGATATTACCCGACTATACCTGGGGTGCAAGGAGCAGGCACTGGCTCCTGCATCTGATACAAATTTACAGCTGAATAGGTCAAAACCCAACCGAATGAAAATGAATGGTTGCCAACTTTTAAAAAGTGAGTTAAGGGCTCTTTAAGAAAGAGAAAGGAGGCACAAACACCCACCATAATGATTGAGGCCAGGGAAGAGAAAGAAGCATGGAGCTGAGTCTCTATGCCCTATGTCCTAACAAACAGCTGCCTTAATGTAAAGCACATAAGCCCTCCTTAATGCATGGACTGCAACCCAGAACTGTCCCCCCAACATGTACCCATGTTTTCCCACCTGAATGCTCTAGACACTAGGTATCAAGTCATACACACTTGTGACTCCCCCCTTCAATGCAATTTGATTTATTTTATGTGACATGGCACAGCTTCAGAAGAAGAGGGCTGCAAGTCACCTCCCCATGCTGTGCCCCAGCACCCCCTTTCCTCTGTGTCTACAGCTTTGTTTGGCTTCGAGACACATTGGTTTCCTTCCTGAAAGCAAAATCTGCCTGTGAACACAGAACATGACAGGCATGCTTAAAAACACCTACCAGACTGAGTGCCACAGGGAAAAACTCCTTCTCTGCATATTGCATGGGACAATGCATGGAGAGGTGCAGAACTGCTCACTCAGTGTTGCAGGGCAGAAGCGTTCCATGGCTTAGCACCATACCACAGAGGTGCAGGAACCTGAGCAGGTGTCTTTAGTCCCTGACTTCGGCCTCAAGCACTGGGCCTTTAAAAACAGTATTTTGGAACATAAGTATACAGATAGATTTTTTTATCAAGATATAAATTTTCCTTAGGAGGGTTACTTTGTTCTTTTATTATCTGTACATGAACTATGCGGGGCATTTGTTTAGGATCTGTAAAAATCTGTTTCCCATAAGCAGCTTGGCATTCTGTCTTTATTAGCTACAACATTCATAGATAAAACATTGTACTATCAAAAAGAATCATTATGACTTTAGCTTTATCACACCGGGTGATTACAACTGAGATAATTAGAGGCTAATTTGAGAAGAACCAAAGGGGAAGTGGAAGTGGAGCTAGAAGTTAATCAGAGTGTGCCTGTATTTAAATCAGGAGCTCATGGAGATTGATTTCTAGCAGATTTCTGAGACTCAAACAGCTCTCCTTGAAAGACATAAGAAGGAAAAAAATGTTTGGAAAGAGATGGAGGAGAGAGGACCGGCGAGTCACCCTCCATGTGTGCAAGGCTTCCGGCTTGGACCACATGCTGCTGCTTTCCCCTTCCTAAAACCTGAGCACGAGCCCAGCTCCAGGACAAGCAGCCCTCTGAGCATGTCAAAACAGGGGCCCCCACACAGAGCATGTTGAAACAGGCTTTGTCCACCATCGCTTCCAAGCGGGAGCTGGTAGCAGAGCTCTCCAAGGAGGAGCAGGAGGAGAGACCCTGCCCTTGGCTGCGAGGATGAGTTGGAGCCAAAGAGGCAGGGCAGGCAGATGATAATCCTGCTAGTGGGAAAGTTTAAAAAACAACAAAAAAAATAAGAAAATACAGCTCTAGCTCTAGATATTAGGGGAAGGTCATAACTCTGGGGCACAGAAGGGGTCATCTGGAACAGAGCAACGGCTGCTGGAGGGAAGATTATGTCCTGCAAGCTCTTTCCAGAGTTGGCAGCTCTGAGGACAGCATAGGAGGGAGCAGGGGCAACTTTTTCCAAGCTCCCTCACTGAGTATGTCCAGAGTAGGCTGCCTTACAGAGATCCTGAAGCAAATTATCACCACCACCACTCTAGGGAGAAACAGGGAGACATTAGTCCACGCCATACTAGCTAGCTGCACTGCTTCCAGCATCCTTGCCAGCTCAAACATCTCCTCCCAGCTCTGCAGTATGGCATACACATGTACCCCTTTGCTTAGCCCAGCATAGCCCATCACATCCAGCCATGGCAGCTCCTGTGTGCCACTGCTGAAGCCCATCTGCCCTGCTGTGAGACACAGCAGGGACTAACCCCTGGTTTTCCTGCTGCCTGTTGAACAGACCACTTAGGAAAGCTTGTTGCTGGTCTTTGCAGAGGACTCCTCCTGCCTCTGCGAGGGAGGAGAGAAGGGCTCTGCAGGTGCAGGCAGCACAGCAGAAAGCAGCACAAGCCAAGCTGGGCTTCATGGGGAATGGGGGATGTGGGACCATTTTTTTCTGCCTGACTGTGCGTTAGGAAATGTTTGGTAGTATATTTTTTTGCAACACAGCCCTGTCAGAAAATCCTCCTAATGGGTTGTTTGCATTGCCAGAATACTGCATAATGGGTGAGCGTGTGAAATAAGCTATTACCAATAAAAGCACTCATGATAGGATAAAGGAAATTTATGGTAGGGCTTTGGCTTGTATGGCAGGGCGGCTAAGAGAAGAATTACAATGGAAAAAACAGTGTTTGCTACACCTGACAAGTGAGTATGGCAGCTCTTGGCTCCTGTCCACTTCCTCTGACAGTTCAAAGGGTTTGGGTCTGTAGGAGCATTGGTGCCCCAGTTAAGGGAGGGTGATCCCTGCCCTGCTGCCTGTCATCCCAGACTACCATGGGAAAAGCACTCCCATCACAGACATTTCGAGTATCTTCCCAATTACTGACCCAAGCTCCTTGAAAGACAGGATGTCCTTGTTTCCATTGTGAGGAGATTCAGCATATAGACTTCAACAAGGCGGGAAGCAGGGACTCTTCCCTTCCAGACCCAAGCCCCAGGAATCTCCTTTCTCCAGAAGAAAGCCTTCCTGTGCACTCCTGCTGTCTAGGGGTGACACGGGATTTTGCTGACTGCTTGACTTGCCTAAAGACAAAAAGAGTGAGGGCACGAACTGACACATGAGCGCTAGACACACTAACATCTGGCAACTGCCCCATTTCTGTTTTCTTGCTTCCTGTTTAATAGTCCCTTTAGGGAAGTTTATTGCTGATCTATGCTAGAAAATTACTCATATAATTGAAACATCAGTGTAATATTGTTTGCCCAGTATAACTTTTTCTTCAGGAATTTCTGGATGCAATTATCCCTTGTGACTAATAAAAACAACAGCTAATTGCAAATATATGGTTAGAAAAGTCATTTTATGTTTAAACATAAAACGCCTGTTGTCTCGGTGTTTCAGATCAAATGGATTGTCCTTCCTGGGAGCAGCAGAGGGAATTCAAGGAGGAGAAACAGGGTAGCAATGATGGGAGCTAATAATCCTTTCCTCAGAAATTTTGCTGAGTAAGTGTTCCAGACCTGACATACCATTACAGTCCTGAGATGCAGCTAAGAGAGTCTCGAATTCATCCCAACCCTAAGGCACCTTTAAACCCACCAGCAATGCAAGCGGTGAGCTTCCGCCAGGCAGGGCACCTCTGCTCTGCCCTGCCGCCATCCCCATCCCCAGTCCCCACTCTGCCTGAGCAGGAGCAGGAGCAGGGCCAAAGCATGGCCACAGGAGCTACTCAGCATTTGTCCCCCAGTTTTCAGCAGGGAATGACAGTTCACAGAAAAACTACCCTGTAAGGGTTTGGTTGGGCCATTTTTATCTTGCAAATTTTTGGATAAAATCCATTTGATTTTATATATCTCTGTACATATATGAAAAATTCTATATACACAGAGATATAAAGACAAGGAGGAAGAAGATAATTAATATTGGATTTTGAATCACTACAAAAATCCCCAAATTGTTCCTTTTTACTTGTATTATACTAAAAAGAAGAAAACCATTTTACAGTCTCAAGTTCTGAGAAATAAGAGCTACTGGCAAAACATGACTGAGGCTCAATAGTTTTCAAACCTGGTACAATCTGCACAAATTCACTAGAAACCAACCATAAGGTATTAATAATTTCTTTTCAAAATAACATTAAACAACTAGCACTCAAACAATCCCAGGAAGTGGCCTAAAAATGGAAAGGTCGGAACTCAGCCTTTAGCACTAAACATGAGAGTCCTGAGCTCATAAACTGAACAAATCATGTCCTTCTGTCCCATCTACATGAAAGAGGATTCAATATGAATAATATAACATTGCTCACATCCTCTGAAATGGAAGAGAATTCCCACATTATGTCATCAAAATGTTTATTTTCTATTAATTTAGAGAGTTTAAATATAATTCACTAATATTAAGATAGAAAAAAATTAAATTAAAAAAACCTACACCTCTAAATAAAATTGTTGTTTTGAACTCCCTCCAGTCTGTGAGATCACTGGAATCTACACCCAAAGTGCAAGGATGTTCTTTCCTTATGACAAGTCAAGGTATAACTAGACTACATGGGACCCAGAAGAAAACTAGGATCCCATTTCTCGTGCCCACTCATAAACAGTTCCTGTCTTCACAACAGCAGAAAACAGTCTCCTATCTCTGAACACCACAAATCCAGAGGAAACCCAGATACACCCTGAAACTTTGCAGCTGATGCTTTCCTTTAATTTATCATGCAGTGCATCCACTTTGGGTTTTGAATGATTTACTACCAATACAGCTTAACTGTATTAAAGTTGAAATCAACGTATTACCATGTATTGAAACAATTTCGGCCTTTTGTTAGTCTTCAGACAACATCACTGTAAGCACTGGCACCAGCTTCAGTGTCAGCAGAATGCACATTTCGATATGTACTCTAAATTAAATATGTATGAGAGCCTGAGAACCACAATGACAATTACTGCACCTTGGAATGAGACTTGGAATATTTCGTCTGGCAGAGTTCAAAAGACTTTTCAGCTGGGAGCAGCTGCAGCTTGGTTAGCGCAAGAATGGATTGATTGCAATTCATAACTTGGAATATGGATTAATGCAATATTCATGGAAAACTGTGTGTGCAGAGCTCCATATGGCCAGTGGAGCTCTGAAAGCATTTTGCTTCAGGGAAGAATCATGTCACTAGAATGCATTTGCCTTTACTGTGTCCAAGTTAGGAAGGAAGGAAGCTATTTTCCTTGCTTAGCTGGTATGCAGGTTGTGGAGTCTAAAACTCCTTTCACCCCTACCCAAGGAGGCTGGAATAGCTCTGCTGGTTCCCAAAGCAGGGTCTGGGGTTTGACTGCCTCCTTATTTGTGCCCTGTAGACTGCACAATGCATTAGCTCTATCTAGAACATCTTCACAAATCCTCTGAAATGACTCTCGAGATCAGACTTGCTGTCCATATAAACAATTGTCACCTACCCACAGTCCAGGTGGACTCTCAATAGTCCCTCCTATCAAACATACCCAGCAGCTTTGTACAATATGAATAAACAGTTTGGTGACTGAATAAGCCATCAGACACACTCAGACAGGCTCAGGCAGATGAGATGAATGCAAAGAGAGCAGGCAGACTGCAGCACTCGCATTTTTCTAACAAAGGCTGAATAGAGCATTGCCACCTCCCTTACACTGAGTACCAGGGGGAGGCCAGCCAAACTCCCACACTTAGTTATTTGGCACCTGCTTTCTTTATTGCTTTGGTGCTATTGAAGATCTTAAAGTCAAGGGTGAACAGTATATCTGGTAGATCTCATTTGGGGAGACAAAACGGGGGGGGACAAAAAAGATCTGGCACCAAATCGTACTCCTAGCTGGGTTCCCATTCTTCACATGGCTTCGTTTCAAAGCACTTCAGGAAAATATTAAAAAAGAGGACTTATCCTAGATCACAGAATGGTTGAGGTTGGAAGTGACCTCTGGACGTCACCTGGTCCAACCCCCCTGCTCAAGCAGGGCCACCTACAGCAAGATGCCCAGGACCATGTCCAGTCAAGTTTTGAATATCTCTAATGATGGAGACTACAACCTCCCTGGGCAACCTCTGCCAGCGCTCAGTCACCCTCAGAGCAGAAGAGTTTCTTTTTATGTTCACACAGCACCTCCTGTGTTTCAGTTTGTGCCTATTGCCTCTCATTCTGTTACTGGGTGCCACTGAAAAGAGCTTGGTTCTATCCTCTATGCACCCTCCCTTCAGGTATTTGTACACATTGTTGAGATCCTCCCCAAACCTTCTCTTCTCCAGGCAGAATAGTTCCAGATCTCTCAGCCCTTCTTCCTCATAGCAGAGATGTTCCAGTCCAACATCTTTTTGGCCCTTCGCTGGACTCTCTTCAGTGTGTCCCTGTCTCTCGTGGGAGAGAGAGGGAGTCCAGAACAGGACACCGCACTCCAGGTATGGCCTCACCAGTGCTGAGCAGAGGGGAAGGATCACCTCCCTCAACCTGCTGGCAATACTTCTCCTAATGCAGCCCAGGGTACCATTTGCTGCCTTTGCGATGACCCACACGCACATTGTTGGCTCCCCAGGTCCTTCTCTGCCAAGCTGCTTTCCATCTGGATGGTCCCCAACATATACCAGTGCACAGGGTTATTCCTCCCCGGGTGCAGGAATTTGTACTTCCCCTTGCTGAACTTCATGAGGTTCCTGGATAAAAAATGCTGTGCAAAGATGCTGCTGTTGGAATGAGTAACACTCATTTGCTTTGCAAATTTGGATCACTGTGGTAGGCTTCATGAGCAGAAATCATTCTCCTTCCAATGGAGTGAAATACTGCAGCTGCTCTAATACGTGACGCATCAATTTAACATTTGAAGTAAATAATATTCTTCTGAAAAGGAATACATTTCTGTAGGATGAGCTTGCAAGAAAGGCAGAGTGCACTTACCTGAGTTTGAGCTGAGGCAGGATACTGGAGCGTGACACACATTACCACCCTCACCTTGGGGAGATCACAATTGATGAGAACAATTAGAAATGCCTTTGGGAGATAAGCCTTGACCAGACAAGACCACCTCCCACTGCTCCGCAGGGGGATGCTGCTCTGCAGCACTTGCAGCTCACTCCATGTTTGCACTCACCCAAACCAGGAATCTCAGCCCTTTCAAGAGACATTGGCCCATGAAGACAAAGTAGTGTAGTAAGAGGAGAAGTGAGTTAATAACAGAAGCAGGGAGACACCTAATGCACTTCCCAGGCATGTATTTGTGGGGAGACAGTTAAGCAAACCACAGCCTATATGAAAATGTGCCTGTAGTTCCCATAGTTTAGTTTCTGTCAGGAGGATTGTGCTAAACACACTTTCAAAGTCTTATTATAGGCATTATACCACCCAACTTGCAATCCCTTTTAATGACTACGCTACTGAGGCTGCTGTCTTTTCCCTGGATTGGTTTTACTGAGTGCATGGTGCACCTTCACACTCTTCCCTGATGTCACTTAATCTCTTCCTACTCCTCTATCATTTCTGTATTTTCTGATGAAGTGCTAGCACACTGGGAGTACCCACTTTGTTCAGAAGGGGCTGTGATCTCACGTACAAATTTCCAGTAAAACCACAGCATAGCTCAGGGAAACAGGAGTGCACTTAAAGGAAATTGTGCAACTTGCTAGATGTCACACCATCTATTACATGGAGGAAGGTGAAATTATTGCATGTTGTTATCTGACTTCTGAGAATTTGGATGTGTGTTGCTTGAAGCGAAACAAAATCAGTGAAAGATCCCTGTGCATTTCAGAGGGTCAGCAATCCAGCCCTAGGTGTTCAATGCTCAAGGTTGATGCTTCCTTGAAGTTCTTTTCCAGAGGTTAAAAGTGGTTTGGGGGAAAATAAATCTTAAATTCTAGGACTCCTGTTTCTCCTCAGTGTTTAAGAGCTGCACATTTGCAGCCTTCACAAAATAGCAAACCAGCCAATTTTCATGTGATGCTCCTGAAATCACACTTCTTGCTGATTTGTTTTCTGCAACATCCCTCACTGGTAGAAGTTGTGATAACTTGCTAGAGCACTCCATTGTGCCCTTTAAGTTGATGAACTGTTTTCCTTGCATCATGTCCTCTGAGGCATACTGAAATGATCTAGGATCTGGCAGGTCTGATTTGGGGAGACAAAATGATCAGACTTGATGCTGAAGTGCACTTTGGTTTGTGTGTCTTCTTATTCTTCACATGGCATTGTTTCAAAAGATTTTTTAAAACTAGGATCTCTCCTAGATCCATGGATTAAAAAGATATGTTGTGCCTCATCTTCTCAGGACTACTCTACAATTACAAGCACCACTTCATGTGAGAATATTTCACAAATAACAAACAAGCTTTCTAGAAGGCAAATTCAAAGCCACTCTCACCATCACCACTTTTTTAACATTATGTCAGAGTCTGGGTGTGTTGTCTTCTTAAAGACATTTTCCCTGCACTCAGGTAATTCTTCCTCCAGAAGCTCTTGAGGTTTTCTGCACACCATGCCTCCCAACTCCTTCCCTTTCTTAACAGCTTGAGAGCTCTTCAGGTGGGTCAGGGCTGTGTGAGGTTGTGGCGGAAGATTCAGAGGTGGTAGAAAAAGAGCTAGGGACTGCTGGGAGCTACAGAGTGAGAGCATCCATCTGATCTCCACCTGCAGCCAAGGAGTGGGGAAAACCTCCACTTTTCTCAGGTGCCTAAACCTCTACTTCATTGTCTCTTGCAAAGGCATACGAAGAGCCTGCCTCTGTGGTACTGACATCTGATGCAGAAAGCAAAAGGTCACCAAAAAGCACTAGTATCACCCTCACACAAGGCAAAGATTGATATAGCCTGAAGCACACACTCTCTCTCCCTCTTTCTCTACCACCCAGAAATTCAGCCAAATGAAAAGCAAAGCCTTCCCTCCAGGAAAACCAAACAAAAGCCATGTGTCTTGAACCCTCATTGTGTCCAGACAGGCACAGGGAGTTTGCCAGAGCAAACAAGTTCCAGAGTCAAAGGATTTCCGCTGAGAGCTCTCTGCAACCAGTCCTCCTCGGCCCGGCCCCGTGCTTCCCAGCCAGCTCTCACTCCTCAAACCGCGGCAAAGAGGCCTCCCATTACAATGACACATTTGACAGCTTTGCCAAGAGCACTTGGTGAGGTGCCAAAGAAAGAAACAGTGTGCTTTCCTGAAAAAAGCAGACACGCTGAGGAGGAATACTTGAAATGCTCCTTCTAGTAAACTTGAATGGCCGAGAGCCCATGCAGAGAAGTGCTTGGGTTGTTATCCCAAGGGAGAGCAGAGAACAGGCTCTACCGGGCTTCTCCCTCTCCAGAGCTTGCCCACCCATTCTCAATGGTGTTCAAGGCATCTGCACTGAAGAATGACCATCTCTTTCTGTACTCAGGCCCACTTTGAAGGCATTCTCACCCTCTGAGTTTCAGGCTAAGTAATGCCCTGCGTTTGCCTTGCCTCATTTAGCAGCGCTTCAGAGCCCCAGTGCTCCACACAGTGCTTTCACCACATCTCCTCATTACCCAAGCAAAAGCCCTAAGCCTAGCTTCAGCTGCTCCCATGGTTAGGAGTGCCACAGCCACCAAGATCTCACAGTCCACATGGAAAAGCACAGTGAGAAAACTGGAGATGCTCCTGAGAGGACACACAATATTTTACACAGTATCATCAGGGAGATCTCCACTATGCTGAATAACACAAAGATAGCCATCTGGCTCCAAAGCAGGTGTCACCCCCAAACATCAACCCTGAGTAAGGGGTTCAGTAAGGATTCAGAATAATTATACTTTTATGTGTCTAGACAGAGAAGCCACAGCCCTGTCCAGGTTTTCTTGCTGTAGGGAAAATCCCGAGGAGGAGCAATTGCCATTACAGCCACTAGAGTACTTCCCACGCCCCACAGCAAAAGGACGCTTTCCAGAGGCAGAGTTTTAAGGTACTTATGAAGCAAAGTGGAGCAAACACCCCTACACATGCGTATGGTTGTGTGGAATGAGCGTATGAAATGTGTGCATCATAAGGTCTCTGGTATATTTATCTGAGGCATCACTCTACTTCTAAACTTGTATCTTGCAGGAAGGTTTTAATAGCATGACATAATCTAAGACATATATTGACTCCATTTTTAAGACAGTTGACTTCTGTCTGGTTTACACAACTCCCTCTGATTTTACACAAAGTCAAGCATAATGGAAGGCTCTTCTTCCATTGCTTTTATGTGCTATATCCTTTCTTTCTGTTTCTTCTTTAAAACACATTGGGTTTTTTTTA
>VZTV01057174.1:0-15718 GCA_013400875.1 Anhinga rufa
AGCCCTGCCTCCAGTACCCTCATCAGGGCTTCAAACAGGAGTACCATGACCCACAGTATGAGCAAGCGAGCCGGGCAGGCAGCAGCCATCAGTATCCAGCAGCTGTGGTGATCAAGCAGGAGCAGGTAGACTACGTGTATGACTCAGGTAGGCGGAACCAGCTCTTTCTGACTGCGTAAAACAGGCGGCAGTGGGGGTGAGCAACCTCCTGGGTGAACATCTGTCACTGGTGGTCTTTTGGCTTTGAAACAGTACCACTTCATCTTCAGGAGCATGTGTGGTCTGGAAAACTGGCTGTGTAGCAGGAAATGCAAAGAGTTCTGTCTGTTTACTGCATCCGAGAGAAGGCTGCAACATTCGCCTTCCGTAACGTGTTCTGAGAAGGACTTTCTGGTAGATAGTGGAAAGCTTTAAAAAGATACAGGAGCTAGAAGGTGATGTTAAGGCCATTTAAATTACATTAAAGGCAGGCATTTATTTCCATAAATAGCCATTGGGGAGACCCTCAAAATTTATAATTAGCCCACTCACACCATCAGAAATGGAGAAAATGGTGTTCCCAGTTTCACAGGGAGCTTTTGCCTTCAGGGGGATGTGTGAGCTGGTAGGTCGTAGAAAGGGAGAGAAGTGAGGTCAGCTTTGAAGAAATTATACTGAAAACACTGCAAATAGCAGCAGAAAGGAAGGAATCAAATATCTTGGAGCTTGTCCAGAAAAACTGTCTCAGATCCCTGCAGCAGGAGGGGACCTTCAAGCACTGGCAGAGGAAAGCTAGCTGCTCTGGGGGCAGGGATTGCACTGTACAGCCCTGAGCTGCAGCTCACGACACTGTCTAGCCCTGTGCCTTTTCCCTGACTGGAGGCAGAGGAATTCAATTCACAAAATGGAGACAAAGATGCAGGTCTCCCCGCCCAGCTGGTGGGTGTCAGCTTTCACTGCTGAGGTCTCACGGGCAGCTGACACACACTGGAAACACTGCAGAAGGTCACAGAGAGAGCTGATGCCCCATTTTTGGAGTTCACAATGCAAGATAAACTGGCTTTGTTCTGACAAACAGATCTAAAACTAAAACAGTCTAAAGAGTCTTGGGTGGCTAACAATAAACTGGCCAATTCCAACGCCAGGCGTAAGTGCAGAGCAGGGTCTGGGTTGACTCGGCTAAGTGCAAGTGTGCTGCTCTGTGTCTCTTGTAACGTCAACCTCCACCTGCTAATTCCCACAGAAACAGGGCACACAGAGCAGATAGCAGAGATTTCAGAGGATCACAGGAGAAAAAAGTTTATAATTCCAAAAATAGCTCTCTAGATACCAGATCAATCAGGTAGTCCTCTTATTTTTCCACAAGGGATAAATCTTACTTTTTCAGCATCTTTTATTAAAAGACAAATCTTCTTTTTTTCAGCCGGTCCAGAGACGTGCTACCTTGACATTACAATATCCTCTTCTAGAGGGAATGTTACTTCTGGTTTCCTGGTATTTTAATGGACATTTTGAATTGTTTCCTTTAGCAGAAATAAATACATAAATAAAAAGCTCCTAGGAGGGTATAGAATACACCACTGTGGCTATGTTGATGTTACACTTTTACTGGGTCCTTCTGTCCGGACAGGTGAAGAAAACGTGCAAACCCAGAAGAATGCTTTTTGTGAGAGTAGTTTACAATTGTAATAATACATGGTCTGTCAGCTCAGAGTACCCTTCTGCCCTTAGTAACAGCAAAATGTCTGCTGAAAGCAATGGCTTTACACAGGAGTATAAGGGAGATGTAAGGTAAATCTTTCCAAAGCTCCCAGTTACAGCTTCCATGTCAGCTGTGGATGGAATATAGGTTTGATTCAGAAAATAAGATACAGAAGATATAAACTGCAGTGTCCAGGCAACAATATATGCTGCACAGAGGTCATGAAAAGATTTTTCTGTTTGTTTTCAAACTCAGGTTATATTTTCCTTTATGCTTTCTCAACTGTTTGTGAGAATGCCCTATCGCGATGTGAAAAAGCAAGGGAGACTTAAGACATCTGAAATGGCATTTGTGAGACACTGTCTGTAGTAAACATTTAGGTGCTGCTGCTTTCCATTAAGGTCATCATAGTACACCCGGAAAAATGTAATGCCTTCTCACCTGTGAAAACAGTGCATAGTTATCTTAAGCTAAGATGAGGAAGAGGCGTCATACAAATTTAGCCTATTGTCCAAGATTTTGTTTTACGAGCGGTGTATAGGTGACTGACTTGCTATCCTGGCTATTCTGAAGGAAGTTACGTGAGAGTACCACAAAAATTTACTAGTGTAATTCATGATTGGAAGCATGATGAAGATGAGGTTGTGGTGGGATAGCTGAGACATGAAAAGTTATCAGTCTGCCACTAACCCTTTAGGAGGGCCCTAAGGGGACATTGGTTAGACAGCTGCACTTACCTGTCCACCTCTGGAGAGCAAGGTCGTTCTGCCTCCTGTGCTTTTTAATTAAATTAATTTGTTAATTGTTCTGTAGATGTTCCTGGCTGTCCTTCCATGTACATAAATGTTGAGAGTTATCCAAGTCATTCAAATACAGAAGATACATTAGGTAAGAAACTTGGTGACCATCATCTTTTCCCTGCATTGCATTGCCCTCCAGTACTACCCTGTCCTTGTCTATGACTGCCTATGTTGCTTTCTCTTTTAGGCTGCAGCTATGACAAGCAGATGAGGTCCTTTACTGATGATGTCTGTGTTGTTCCAGAAAACTTTGAAGGTCGGAGAAAGGATGGCTTCCAGTTTGGGTGTAAGATAGGGTTATTCAGCATCTTTGCTAGCCACTTGACCACTGTCTACATAGTTCATTACGCTGTGTTCTTGCAGGTGTGTTAGCTGTGGTTCATACCTGGCATTTTGGTATCACATTTCCTCAGCTTTTTTAGCAGCAATCAGGCCTTCTAGCATAAGTAGCTTCATTGCGAGGTTCATCAGGGCTCCTCTTGGAAGAGCTGCTGGTGAATTGGCCACTGTTTTATGTGAACTGAAATATTCCAAGTTAACAATTATGAAATGTGCTTTTTTTGGCAACTGTTTTTGCGCTGTTACCCTTAGAAACACCTTGTTTGTTGTCCTCAGCAGGAGACATCAAGCAGGAAGCTGGAGGATACCGGGAAGGACCTCAGTACCAGAGACGGGGATCTCTCCAGCTCTGGCAATTTCTTGTGGCTTTATTGGATGATCCGAGCAATTCCCACTTCATTGCCTGGACTGGTAGAGGAATGGAGTTCAAGCTCATTGAGCCAGAAGAGGTGAACCCATTTAGCTTCTCTACAGGCTCAGAGGGAGCAGCCACTGTTTCTGAGGCTGCAAACTCCCAGGTGTCTTTTCTTCTGCCCTGTGAAGGCTCCTGCCTATGAGTGGTACTCGCTAGACCCTGCAGCAAGTTAAGGTTTTTGGAAGGGGTCAAAACACTTAGGTGACATAAATATCAGGTTTAAGAAAGGCTGCTTGTAAGTTTAGAGTCTCAGCAATGCAGTGAGTCAAATTACCCATTGCCACCACTTCCCTAGACACCTCACTCAAGCTTGCAGTGACTTGTGCTGTCTTATTACGCTCCATACTTGAGGCTGACATTGAGGTTTGGAGTTGTGAACCCTACTGGTTACAGAAGTTTTCATAAAAAAATCTGGAAGAAACTATGTCCTAGTCTAAATATATTTTTCTATCAAAATGACATTAACTAAGGTGTAATTGCTAATGCTGCCATATTCAAAAAAAACCCCAATGATATCTAGCAACATCTGTTCATATCTTGTTCCAATTAAAGCTCCATTTAGCACTGTTCTTGCTACTTATCAACCTTTATGGGCACTTTCAGTGCAAATGAGTTGTTTCGGTGGGCTGGCATATGCCTACAACAGATTCCTGAGCCTCATGGACAAAGCTGAAAATCAGGTAGTAGTAGGAAGAAAGGTACATGAGTCTTTCAATGGAGGTGTTCCCTTGTACTTGGGCTCCTGATAAACATGTGATCCTTGAAGATAAAGTGTAGCATAGGATGAAGAAGTCCTTCAGCATCCTCAAGCTTTCAGAGTACTGGACAGTAAGGAGAAGTGGTGACAGCAAATGAGCTGTAATGGCAAGAAGAATACTTCTCTGATAAAGCATGCTTCAGTTTGAGTTCTACTCTTGTCGAAAAGCTGCTAAATATTGTTTGAGTCCATTATTTAAATGTTGTAAATGTTTCTATGTGTTGTGGTACCGTTCCTCAAAAGGGAATCAGCTGGATAATGTTCTTTTGCCCTTGGGTTGGGTTCACAGACATTCATGCACTTTGGTACTTTATTCTACAGGTAGCCAGGCTGTGGGGTATCCAAAAGAACCGTCCAGCCATGAACTATGACAAGCTGAGCCGATCCCTTCGCTACTATTATGAGAAAGGCATCATGCAGAAGGTCAGTTTGCATAGCAGATGGAGTTTTTATGCCTTTAGTGATGTTCCTCTTGTTAGAGACATGAAGTCTTACAGGTACAGAATGTACTTGAGCTAGCCAGGCATCCTGGGCTTTCTTTACCCATAACTTGTCTTTGCAGCAAATAAATGAGGAAGGTGTAAAGGGGCTGAATCTAGGCAACATATAGGAAATAAAACAAAGGGCAATCATTATTTCCTTCTTTTTCTGTATATGTCTGAAATCAGGAGAATTTATGCAGCTGCAAGGACATATATAATCAGCCTAGACTTGCTGTTGGTGAGAGAAAGGCTGCCTGGAGGTTGGTCCTGTGTGGTAGGGATGCTCTCTTCCAGATCCAGGGCACTGGAGAGGATAACTGTGAGTGTAATTATGTCACAGTACAGACTGGTCAGGGACTGTTGACGCTGTTGCTACCTTGACAAAGAGTCAGCTGGCAGCATTCCATTTCCCAGGAGCTGTTCCAGGGGAGACCACAGCAGCAGAGAAGCAGGAGGACAGCACAAGAAGTTGTTTACAACTCTGACATGCCTCAGGGCAATGGGCTAGAGCAGCAAGATATTTTTGCAAGCCTTCTCCGCTGATGAGGAGCATTGTCTAGTGCTGCCTGTGTGCCTGCAGCATTCATTTCATATCTTCCCTGCAGGTGGCTGGAGAGCGCTACGTGTACAAGTTTGTGTGTGAGCCCGAAGCCTTGTTCTCTCTGGCCTTCCCTGATAATCAGCGGCCAACTCTGAAGGCAGAGTTTGACCGGCAGATCAGTGAGGAGGACACAGTGCCTCTTTCTCACCTGGATGAGAATGCCACTTATCTGCCGGACCTTGGGAGCCTCCCTCCACAGCTTTACAGCAAAGGCTACACATACTAGCATTGCTGGGAGCACACTGTGCCTCCCTTGCTTGTGTATATAAGGAGATGTGTGGTTAGTATTCAATCAGTATAAGCATTTTTCTAGGCCAGCCTAGGGCGGCACTAAACTATAAATACCCACTTTGGTCAGGAAAAGTGTTCAGGTACACATGTGGATAGTCACCTGACAGGGCTCTTGTGTGCTCATGATAAGACCCTCATATTTGTCAGGATGGCACTCATTCTCAGTGATGCAGACGTCTTCTGAGCAGCGGAGTTGCAGCTTCAGCAGCCTATTGGGTAATTGCTGCCTCCAGCTGGAACAAACGAGCCTGTTGCAGTCCCTCTCTTTGGTGAGGGAGGAGATGCCATCCTACTGGGCTTTTTTTCAGATGTGAGGATGCTACAATGCTGCTGCTGACTCCATTCCTCCAGTACATGTACTGAAAGTCTGTATAACCTGCCCTCAGCAAGGGACAGCTCTGACGCACGCAGACTCACCTCTGCAAGGCCAATCTTGCCTTCTTCCCAGGATGGCTGCAACACAGTGGTCATATGCCTTCCCTGAACTGCTTTGTGGGAGTGGGGAATACTTGTCCTATATGTGCATGCTCCTGCCTTATCTCCTCCTTGCTCATAACACTTCATGCCAGGGCTATCTGGTATTCAGGCACTCTGTCTGAGCAGGGTTGCTGGAGGCACTGGCCAGGATTAGAGCAGTCCTGGAGTCCATGGCACTACGTACAATTTAGGGGAACTACAGAGCTGCCTGACTGCATTGGTCTGAGGCACAGGTGAAAGCCACTGTCACCTTCAGGTAGAGGGATTGCAGGAGGCAGCAAGGTCTGAGCCACCAGTTCATTTTAGCATTGTGGCTCTTCCAAACTGAACAGCTTCTTCAACAAACATCCTCAGGATCTTTGAAGACCTGTCAGGCTCTTGAGTGTGCCCATCTGGGCTTGGCTAGAAAATCATCTGAGGCAAGAAAAGAACCTGGTGGAGGAGTGTTAAGAAAATGCTTTACAAAGTAACCTACACCATACATAGTTCTTAATATCTGAATTTAGACTTAACCTCCACAGATTTGAGGGAAATCCTGATGTGTTGTAAAGGCAGCTATCTCTGAAGCCCAAAGCAGCACATGCAACTTAACTAGACTTTGACTGGTTTTCCACAATAATGAACACTTACAATGGGCACCACATCCTCACTGAGACGTGCCTCACTTTTTAATTAGCAGCTCTGACTGTGTGCCCAGTTAGATGGGGCAATACAGAATACAGAAAAAGCCTGTTTCCTACTGCTTCACCCTGATGTTCCAGCTGCTGAATACAGAGCATCGCCAATGCTGCCAATGGGGTAGCCTGTAGAGGAAATTCTGTATGTTGACTGAAAGCCTAATTTCCCCCGATGACTATCCCCTGCATGGCTAATGCCAACCCTCCCAGCCTTGTCCCTGGGCACGAGGGCCAGGAAAGGCAGCTCTCCTTGGCTGAGGAGAGGCCAGATACTCAGACCAGCCTGCTCTGCTGATGCCTTTGCATGCCCTGTGTGGTCCAGAGATTTGGTGTTCTGGCAGCTCCTGGCCCTCCTGCCTTGCCCTGCTCCCATCTGGCAAGCACACTTCCTCTGGTGTCCCAGAAGTTGCAGGTGAAGGGGAACCCTTCCATTGGTATAAGCTGCCTTTACTATTTATGAGTGTAAAAATACTATAATTAATAAATTGGTCTATGTCTTTGGCCAGCGCACCTTCATTCAGCCCCTGGCTAGTCCTCTTTTATCTTCTGAGCTTGCTTTGCCTATGCCCTCGGCACCACCTTGCAGCTTCTGGTAGCTGATCCAGAGAGTTCAGGGATGCATGTTTACTTCTGAATCTTGGTAAGAGTTCAAGAAATGAACACTCCAATCCCTTGACATCTTCACAACCAGTCATACAGCCAGGACTGAAAGATCACAGTGAAATATGTAACCTCTGGCTGCACCTGCTGCCAGGGGAACAGTTCTCTGCAGCAACAGAGAACATCGCCCACGCTCCCACACTGACAGTTTACTGGCCACTAAGCCAAGCTCCATGGTTTTAATTAGCTTTCTCCCAAACTTCATCTCTGCCTTGAGCAGTGGCACTTCCATTTTGCTTGCTAGGAAAGTAAGCATGTTAGCACCTGCTGAGCTGGTAACGTGATCAGGGCAGTGCAGGGCACACCAGCAGAGTGGGACCCTGTCCCAGGCAGCAAAGCTGAGAGCCCTGCCAGGGACACAGCCACCCATGTAGGCCCAGACAATCTTCCTTCCAGAAAGGGAATTCAGGGAGTTAGTTCACATTTGGATGAAATTTTAGCTCCATGCTGCACTCAGGTTTGTCAAGTCAGTGCAACAGATCGATAGCTGCAGAGCAGTTCTGGGAATCGGCAAGATCAGGTTCTCATAATTGAGGGGCAGTGACCTCTAAAGGGCAGAGATTTGTAATAACCAGATCAGAGAGCTGGAAGTCAATCAATACACTCTATTTCGAGTTCAGCGAGACAGAGAGGCAACTGATTAGGGCAAGATGTGGGAGGTAATAAACAAGTGTCATAAATTTCTCATGCTGGTCCTGAGAGTGCCAGCCCCATCCCACCACACAGAAGATGTTTCAGCTTTGCTATCTAGTCATTCACAATCTTGTTCATAGAGCAAAGTTGCAACAACTCTTGATAGAGACAGCAGAGCTGTCTTTTCCCAAGTTGAGTGCTTTTGGCACTTGAGTGGGGAGAAGTGCACGTTACTGTGTGACAGCATACACAGCCAGTGTAATGCACCTTTATGTCAGTATCCCTTCACCATACAAATTCACAGCTGAGCTTTGCTCCACATTAGGTGGGTAAGAAAGACATCGTTCTTCTTCATGGAAAACCCTCTAAAGACAGAGTTCTACTCATGACACTCTGACATCTGGATGCAAATATAACTAACATTCTCACACTTTTTTACTGTTGTTTCCTCATTATATTCAAGATTCATTTTAGCAGCTTATTTCTCAGGATGTGATGATGCTTTGAGACCAGCCAGGAATAAATTCTCAGCAGTCATTTCTTCCTAATGTATTTTTTCTAGAATATTTTTTTTCCCATGTGGTTGCTATTGTCACAATGGCTTTGCTGTTACTCCTGCTGTATCAACAGCACAAAGCCCAGCAGGAAGCACCATAAATCTATTACCCAAAACATGATGCAAAGTTCCTTTCTGGTCATAGTAAATAATTAACATGTAACATTACAGCATGTCCCAGATGAACCCTTAGAGAGTACTGTCTAGGGCAAAAGAATTACCTCTAGTATTAACAGGTTGCCAAGCAGAGCTGAACTGATGCAATTTGCTGAGGCTAACCCAGGAAATATTTCTATTACCAGATTCCACACCCTGAAATAACTATGAATAGTGATAATGCAGAACAAGGGCAGCAGCAAATCTCACCTTATGGATTGAGCACTGAACGGGAAAGCAAGAGAGTTATTAGAAAGTGCATTCATCTTTTTCAGGCTGTATACAACACAGACAGCTGAAGTCATCTGGCTAGGGAAAGCCTCGACAATGTGCCTAGGGCCTGTAGGCAGGTGGGAAGGGGAGATCATTCCTAGCATCATCATTCCTAGCAGTGCTGAGAAGAGTGCCAGGATAAGATCTGCCAAGAATGAATTCTGGCCTGGCCAGGTCAAGACTCCAAAAGCCACATGAACCGAGCAGTGTCACCTCAAAAGATGAAAGAGCAGCAAATACCTTTTGCCCCTTTGGTGTCATTCCTGTCCCACCACACAGAGGCTGGTGGGAGCATCAAGCTCTCTGTACCAGACAGACACTCCCATGTACAGCATATTCTCATTCACACCTATTTAAGAGGCTCAGCAGAGCAAAGGAAACCAGAGCTGGCCATGGGCCCTTCTGGTCAGTACTTTTAACCTGAGCCCAAGAGGGACTTGTCTGCTTTGCAGCACTAAGCCTGTCAGCTGTAGTGCAGGGTCAGCGTGTAGGACGTGCCAGCTCCCTGCTCTGGTGAGCCACGAACCTTTGGCTTTGCCACAGCTGAGCTTCCAGGAAGGAGGTAAGCAGCTCCCACACAGCCCAGTGAAATAATCCCATGGAGGTTTCTGTGTGACAGAGTCTTAGGAAGAACTTGTGCTTGCTCTGCTCAGCATTCAGGCTTGGGGATGAGGTGACCCCAGCAGGAGCAGTGTGTCATTTACACCATTAAGCCAGCCACAAAGAGAGCATAGGTAACTCCAAGGGCAATAACACCGTAACATTTGACTCCCTGTAACTTTTTACGGAGGTATAACAATCCTGGGAAGGACATTGGCATTAGTTCTGTTGATGCGCTCAGGATATTCATTCTGATAAATGAAACACCCCTAATGACACCTATACACATCCTCCCATCCTCCTCCACATTTGAACCACAGCAACTTTGTAATCTACCACAACACTGGAAATCATTCTGCACAATTAATATTGATCTCTTTATGCCTCGATGGCCGACACATTGATGAGACGGCAGAGGGGGAAGTGCCCACCAGCATGCTAAACACGAGGCAGAGAAGAGCAAAGCTGAACTCAGCGGAGGCCTCAGCCTGTTTGGCCTCAGTGAGAGGCTACCATTCAGTCAACCCTGAGGGCAGCATTTACTGCCCCAAAGCGGTATTCACCCCTCAGGCTGGTAAAGAGAGCACATTCCCCTCCCTGTTTGCTGCAGCCAAGGAGGGCAGCCATGCACAGCCCTCCTCTGCAGCCCACTCCTCCTTCTGAAGAACACATTGACACAGATACCAGCCTATGTAGTTGTAAACTCCCCAAAGACTTTCCTGTGTTCGGTCTCTTAAGAAAGAGTGGCTGACAAACATATTCCTTTGCACTGCAGATGGTCACTGCTTAGTCAGGGCCTCTGCTTTGGACATTAATAACCATTCTCTTGGCCATTATGGAACTATGGACAGGTATCAGGTGAGAAAGCAAAGCGGTAGAAAAGGAGGTATCTCAGGGGAGCCTATTAGCTGAAACAGCTAATAGCACCTGACGTGCCTCTGACATTCTTGCTGAGCTACTCCTTTGTGACACCTGTTTCCATTTCCCTGAATTAGCTTCAAGCCTGTTTTGAAGGCACTACCATTGCTGTCCTTTTTACTTTGATTCTGTGAGACAGAAATGTGGATCCCCCCTCAGCCAGGGTCACCCAGGCACGTCCCACTGGCTGGCACTGCATCTGCTAAACTGATTTCTACCTATGTGAAGATTTCCAAATAATTAAAGAATCCTAATACAAATTAACTAAACCCCATGAAGGGAGAGTTATTGAAGGAAAAATGCTTTTAAACAGTCCAACAGATATAGTGTTTTAAAAGCACTTGCAAGAACACATAACAGAGAAATTATGTAATCTGCCTACTTTTGTTAAGAGAAACTGCAAGAAATCAGCATAGCAAACTGCACTAACATCTCAGCAGAGGCTGAGGGGTGCCCATTCTGACCATTTATGGCTGATGGGACCAAGAGACCTCACCAGCCTCCAGAGTCCCTGGGAGGTCTCCCAGGCTCTAATTCTGGAGAGGTTTCCTCAGGGATTGTTCCTAGAGAAAGAGGTCAGTCCACTCCCATGCCAGGTTGGGGTCCATGCCAGCTGGAGACCACTTCACCCCGCTTCACCCCAGCTTGCCTCGACACCACCCACCACCTCCACCCGGCCCTGTGACACAGAGAACAGTGGTAGCGAGGGGCCTTTGGCTGCCCCAGCTCAACACTGGGACTTTTAGCTGAACACCACCCCCACTTCTCAACACAACAAATACAGTCCTGAGTGCCTCAACTATCGGCCACTGTCTGTCCTTTCCTAGACCATACACTGTGTTTGCAAGTAGCAAGAGTTCAGGAGCTGATGGGGCCTGAAGAAGCACCCAGGCCAGAGGCTTGTGTTGCAACAGAACAGGCTCTGCGTGCTGCAGCAGGAGGCAGCCCAGCAATGCTGCTTTGGTACTGTGTGCTAATCCAGTGCTACTCAAGATACCCTGAGGCAGGGCAGCTAATAAAACATAGGAAAGACCCTAAAGACCCAACAACCCCTGAGATGACACACATACAGAACAGCTCCAGCCACATCCCCTCTCAAACAAAGGGCAGCAGCTGGGAGCTCAGCTTTGTACATGGGCAGCAGCCACCTGTGTGCCCTCAGGGCACTGATCGACACCTTCGTCACCCAGCAGCTCCTCAGCCCTTCACTGGCTCTGCCCAACTCAGCTGTGCAAATGAGTGCTCTTACCTCTGCCACACAAGAGCTCTTTTGCAACATGGCATGTGTCCTCAGCACATGGCTTTCTCAGAGGGAAAGCCTGCGGTCCTCTCTACCTGCAGTCCTGTGGTTGGTGACAGCTGGTGTTTTCCTGAACAAAATCCCAAGTCCGGATGCAAAAGTGGTAAAGGAATTCCCACTGATCCTGCTTCAGAGCAAGGCTGAGAACTTCATGTCTGTAGAGAAGAGCTTAAGCATGAGTGCAGTCCAGAGGGTGGTGGAGAGAAACAGCATTCAAATTACTTAAGTAAAAAACCAAATCCAGCTCAGGGCCATAAGTCCACCTCAACTTTTCATCGAGTCAGGCTTACGTGTGGGGGATAGGGCAGAGCAGAAGCTTCTACAACATGCATGTTTAAGTCCTAAATGGACATGGTAGAGAACTAACCAAAGACAAGGGAGGCATAAGAATTTATAAGGCTTCTCCATACACCTCTTACGTTTCCTAAACTTGAAGAAAATATAACACTGGACTTCCATCAACAGGCTTTTCAGACACCATCACTGTGGCAGACCTAAATGGTAGAAACTAAAAATTCACATTCCAAAATAGCCAGAATCTGCCACTGACTGAGTATGACCTAGTTCCCTTCTACCTCCTTGCCTTTTTTCTAGTAAAAGTGAACAAATATTGAACTCAGGGGACTTTTTATGCTCAACAAAAAAGCACTACTTTCAGTGTAGTTTACAGAGCAGAGCTGTGTTTGGGCAGACCCACAGGCCTACCAGCTACAAGAATTACAAGATCATTTTTGATCCAAATAAACCAGCATATCCAGATCAGTGCAGCCCTGCTTCTCCACCTCAAGTGCATGGACAGACCAGCCAGAGGATTTATGTAGGTTACAGAACATACACATACAAAAGACATTTACTAAACTCAGACACTCACTCACTGTATTCCCAGCTGGCTTAAAAGAACAATACGTTCATAAATGAAAAATTCCATGAAACTGCTAACGGGTCAGTACCACAGCCTTCTGCAATTGTCACAGAAATCTCATGAAAAACGAATTACTAAAAAACAAAACCCTCATTGTGTGAGTAGCACGTTGCTGTCACACTGGCTCTGGTAACAAGCCCATTAATGAGCTTAAGGTAGTTACTATAACAGATGGAGCATGCATGGGGCTGTAAAAATCATATTTATCTTTCTTGCATTAAGGGCAAAAGGTTGGTTTTGGATGCGCTTGAGTGTGTGCATGTATACGTGAATGTGAGTTATGCTTATGCTGCTGCTGGCAGTCAGGAGCCTGGAGATAGGGCAAGCACATCTATCTCCTGGCACGTGAGTGGAGATGGGACAAGCTCAGCTCCTGGCATGTTTATAGAAACTACCACTAACGCAGCCTGCAGCACAAGGCCTGCTAAAGGCGGCTATTTGTTGCTGACAAAGGGATACATGCACGGAGTGCACACATACGTACTTACTTATATTACTCAGGAAATTTTTAGCAGTTATGCTAAACTTAACACCTCCAAAAAGATTCCAGACTAGACACATGGCCTCTGCTGGCAGGATTTTTGCCCTCCGGTAAGAAACTTGTGTTGTTACCAGTTCTAGTGCATTAATTCAATAGTCAAAATGAACCAGATCTACAGTTTATACCATTTAAAATAATGCAGTTCATTTAGACAGACAGGTTTGCAAGTGCTTTCACAAGCACCTCGCAGAGGAGAGCTCAAGGAACACTTTCCCCAGCAAGGGGCTAAAAGACCTATTCAGTTATGTAAGTACTGCCAGAATAAAAGCATCCAGTCTGTGGTTTTATCCTAGGATTAGGCAGCTTATTTTCAGGTTTTTACACATGATAAACCAACTAAAAAAACACATAAACAGTAGAAGACAGTAGGATGCGAGGCTCAGAAACCTCAGAGCAGTAACAGGTTGATAAAACTCACTTTAAAAAAAACATGTGGAAGTGGTTTGAGTTTGTAAGCCAGCATTCTTGTTTCACAGGCTAGTTTTGGATGCAGGATATTTCCAAAGCAAGCAGCAGTTCACATGGAAAAATTTCTGTAAATGAATTAAAGGATATTACTGAAAAAATTACACCAAGGAAAGAAATAATGAAGAAACAGATGACAATTTTTCACTTTAAAAAAAAATTCCTCTCTGTTTATGCATCTTCCCCTACCATAAGTCACAAAAAGGCTACACTGGAGTAACAAATACAAAATTAATTTGGAACAGAAATACCTCAAAGTATGCTGTACAACTGGGACTTCCACTGTGTACATTTTCTCTTTTACATCTTTCATTTCACTTCTGAAAGTCAAGTGTAAATTTTCATAGAAAACAGTAACAGATGCAGCTGCAGAGCTCATGGAAGGAAAATACACTTGGAAGAATATTCCACAGGAACACCTCCTCTGCCTAATGCCGCAATGAAAAAAGCAAAAAGCCTCCAAACTTAAGAACTTTTAAATTCTATTTAGCTTTATGAAGATGTAACACCATAGGAAAGCTCAGGGCATTTATACAACATAATAAAACAGTATATACAGCCTCCCTGCCCACCTTTGTACATACATACAGATTTCCAATATAGCTACTTTTCAGTGTGAAACATTCTTCAGATTCACTGAGTGTAAAGCAACCAGCCATTTCAACAGTAATTTTAGCAAATGTCCCAGCTTTGGAAAAAGAAATTAAAAATAAACATTGGGTATCTACAGCTATGGAGTCAAATAAGTTTCATCTGTTTGCAACAGAAAAAATAATTTACAGATAATTTCAGCATGACATAGCACGCACTGGATAGTCAGTTTCTTTTTAAACAAGGAACTGTTACACAATGTTTTACAGACATTTTAGCTGTAAGAGCATATTCTATTAAAAAACCCAACAGTTGTGATGTCACCAAACATTGTAAGTGGAAATAAAACACATGACACATTGTATAGAAAGTCTAAACATCTGTAACCACTTATGTTCACAGACAGAGCTGTGCTACAGAGTGGATGTGGTTAATTACCGTTTGATATACTAGCCTTCAGCACAGAGGAGATGGTGATGAAGGATAAGACATACAGTCTGACCTGTGGCATTGTCCAAGTATAACTGACATTCTAGCTGGGTTTCAAGGGATCTTTCCTGCCTTATCCCAAAGCCACAGATACTAAATATCTCACCACAGATGGCTTACATAAAAGACAAATAGTTATAGTGAATAGGAAAATGCATAATATAGGAAAATGGAGAACAAGCAGCTCCCAAAAAACAGCCACTGTCCAAGAGCATAAGTAGAAACAAATGCCTTTTCGCAGGGTAAAGAAACTATTCCAACTTGTATTTGTCTGGTCATTCAGAACACAGGCTGGTGAACAGCTATTTTTCAATCATTATCTTTTTGTTGTTGTTCAGCTCAGCACCCAAATTTCTAAGCCTTAGGTTTTGTCTCTTAAAAGGGGAATGCTCCAAGAACCATTCCTGCACCACACGGAGGAGACCCCAGACATTTGTCATGCAGCTGTGGAATCTGAGGGGTAGCTGACATGAACACACACTGCCCCCTTGTGCTTTTGCTTTGGAAATACTAATTTTTCTGTTCATTTTGTAGGTAAGCTTCAATCGAATGTCCTTTCTTTTAGGACACTTGCAACAGTGCAAAATTCACAGTCCCGCAAATATAAAACCAGTAAGAGTCCATGAGGGAACTAGGCTCATCGCCGTCTGAATGCACGTGATATCCTCCAAGCATTGGGCTCCTCATAGCGATTGTACAGGGGTTCCAGCCGCTGCTGCTTTTTCTGTTTGCTCAGCTTGGTTGGATCAGAAACCTTGAAGAAAGCTGGTGCAAATTCCACCAGCCAGCGAGGATCAATAGTCGTCACTTCACGCATATATTCCTTGGTGGTCAGCACCAGTTCATGATACACCACCCTGTGAAAAGGGACAGTAACTTTGGAAATAAGTTTCCAAACAAGAGGCAAGGCAAGGGCTGGAGTATCTAAGCTTGCCCCTTTATCTCCATCTCACCCTCCTTCAGCATAAGGTTGCAATGCAGGCTCCAAAAGAACCAGCCAGAAGAGCTATCTTCTTTTTCCTCTCTTACTTCACAACTCTTCAGCATAGAACTACTTAATTCCATTTAAAACAATTCTCAGTCTCCCTGCTCCC